>VXAX01002136.1:27284-52740 GCA_013399835.1 Leptocoma aspasia | reverse complement strand
AAAAAAAAAGGGAAGTGGTTTTAATTAAAACTATTGCTGGAAGAGAATTGTGATTAACTGATGTCACGCGTTAAAATTACAAATCCTAGGAGCAAAAGTGAGAGATAAAATAGCACAAATTGTTTACAAATCCATTTACTTAAAAAAAAAAAAACCAAAAAAATAAAACCAAAAAAAAAAACCCAAACAGCTGGAAACAAGCACATGGCTTACTATTACAAATTAATTAGCTATGGAAGGGGATTCATGCAGAGGGGACATGGTGCCAGCTGAGGTGCCAGACGTGTCTGTGCCCAGCTGTGCCCTCACTGGAGCTGACAGCGTAGGGCTCGTGTCCCTGTGCTGGTGAGGAGCCAGGGACTGCCCGGCTGGCTCAGGGGCACCGGGGTCCACTCACGGGGCCACAAGGTGCCCCAAGTGACAGCACGGTGGTGGCACTGCCACCACAGCACAGGGAGGCTGCCGAGGTGCTGTCAGGAGCAGCCTCCCCATGAAGCTGCAATGTTTGCCCACACCACGCTGGGTTTCTATTTTTTGTAATTCCCCTCGCTTGACACATTTTGATGATGTTTCCATCCCGGTTGCCACGGTGACTCGCGTCCACTTCCCCACCACTCTGTGCATCCTTGTCTCCCCGGTGCCAGCACAGGAGACACAAAGGCCGCACGTGGGGCCAGCAGCCTCCCCCAGCAGCCCGGTGGGGCCAGGAATGGCTTTTCTCCTTCAGCTGCCCCAGCCTCTCCACCCCCAGGTTCCAGCAGTAATGCTTGAGAAGTTCCATCAAATCCCAGGTTGGTTTGGGTTGGAGGAACCTTAAAGCCCATCCAGTGCCACCCCGGCCATGGGCAGGGACACCTGCCACTGTCCCAGGGTGGTCCAAGCCCCAGTGTCCAACCTGGCCTGGGACACTGCCAGGGACACAGGGGCAGCCACAGCCACTCTGCTGTGGGTGAAAACTCACACCATGTGTCTGAGCAAGGACTGCAGCCAAACCCTGAGCAATTCTGCTGGGACAGTGGCCAGGCTCCCAGGCCAGGATTGTCCCTGATCTGACAGCATCACACGAGGAGTGCAGTGACACTTTGGAGCAGTCCCTGGCAGCCCAGCCCTGCAGGCAGAGCCGCTTGCCCACTGCCTGTCCCACTGCAGCCCCCTGCCAGCCCACTCCCCCAGCATCCCCTGGAGATGCTCCTGAGGCTGGAGGTGGGAAGCCCTGACCCAAAGGAGCCCAGCATCAGCGCCCACCCAGCCTGCAGTGCCGGGCAGGGCTCGCCCGGACCTCTCGGTCTGTGCAGAGCTGTGGCAGCAGCAGCCCCGCGGCCAGAGAGCCCGGTGTTCGTGCGCTCCGGTTCAGCCCGGCAGGGCCCCACCCGCTTTTGGGGGTGCGAGGAGCCGGGACGGGCCCGCCTGGAGCCCTGGCCCGGAGCTCGGAGCGCTGCTGGCCCTCGCCCCGGACGCGGGAGGGCAGCCGGGCACCGCTCGGGGCCGCGCCCGGACCTGCGGGATGCCCGGGGGGCTGGTCCCGCCCGGGCACCGAGCTCCGGCTGACGGCGATTCCAGCTGGCTGAGCACATTCTGGTGCAGATTACATCGATGTTCCCAGGAAGATGGGCTGTCACATCTCATCTCGTTCTGCATTCCTGCGCTGCTCTCCGCACACCCTGCCCGCCCAGGCACGGCAGCACGCAGGGTGCCAGCGCTGCCCGGCTGCAAGGGCTGTGGGAAAGGGTTAATGCAGCCCGGGGCTGGTGCACCATGGGGGGCACCCCAAAGCCACTGCCATGCTCACGGTGCCACCAAAGTCACCGCGAGGCCCGGGGTCCCACCAAAGCCACTGCAGCACCCAGGGGCCAGCACCCAGGCTTGGCAGGCAGCCACAGGTCTGGGAGCTGCCTCAGTCCCGGGACCACAGCAACAGCAAAAGGAGGGACAAAGTTCTCCCAAAAGAGGAGGTGAATGTGTAGCTGGAGGTGCCAGGGCAGGAGAAGAGCAGTTCAGGGCACAGGCATACCGTGCACAGCCACTGCTCTCCAAAGATCCATGGACTGGGAAAGTACAGGAGAGCTGGAGGGAGACTATTTACAAGGGCCTGGAGTACCAGGACAAGGGGGAATGGCTTCCCACTGGCAGAGGGCAGGGTTGGATGGGGTTTTGAGAAGGAATTCTACCCTGTGAAGGGGGTGAGGCCTTGGCACAGGGTGCCCAGAGCAGCTGTGGCTGCCCCTGGATTCCTGGAAGTGCCCAAGGCCAGGCTGGATGGCACTTGGAGCGCCCTGGGATAGTGGAAGGTGACCCTGCCCATGGCATGGTGTGGGATGAAATGAGCTTTGAGGTCCTTTCCAGCCTAAACTGTTCTAGGATTCAGAGATTTATTCACCTGCAGAGCCACTTTGTACAAAACCCAGGGACAATGACAGGATTCTGTCACTTCTTTGCCCTTTTGCCCAAAACAGAGCACTACTGATCCACAAAATACTCCCTCCCACCACCTAGATCAGCTGACTCTGAGATAGGTCTTCAATCAGAATCTTCCCTGCCCATCCATTTACCAACTTCCCTGGCACACATGGATTCTTGCATTAACCAAAATATCTGGCTGGTCCCAGCCCTCATGTCACTCCAAGGAAATTCCCCCACCCTCCCCAGCCCCTTGGGATGGGACCTGCTCTCGCCTGGGACGTGGAACTGTCAGTGCAGGTGGAGCAGGGAGACAAATGGATGCCCCTCCCCGCTCTGTTCCCAGAAAAATTCCAAGATTCATCCTTCCCTGGCCGGCTCTGCTCATGAATAAACACCACCGCTAACAACCCTTTACCTCGGCCCCAGGGAGGCATTTCTGCAATTTCTTGCTAGAATCCCTCTAAATGCATCACTTCCCTGATGCCCCGTGGAGATGTTTCCACAAGCAGAAGCCGCTGGGCTGCGGCATGCGAATGTCAGCAAGCGAATTGGTTAAAAATTCCATCTCGATCACCTTCCCACAGCAGCGGGAGCTCGGCGCCAGGCACCAGCTGTGCTGCAGCCTGCAAAAAATGGCTCTGGCTCCCGGCGTCCGTGCTGGGAGCAGCTCAGCCCCAGCCTGTCAAAGGAGCAGCAGACACAGGGAGAAGATAAAGAGACAAGTGGCATCGTGGCTGTGCTGCTGCCGGGGGGAAACAGCACGGGCATCTGAGATCTGCTCCTGCATGGCAGCACCGGGAAGGCATGGGGAATATGGTTCAACTACCCAGCCCACAGCCTGGGCAGCACCCCTGGGGCGGCAGGAGCCCTCCTCCCACCCCACCAGCCTGGCTGAGCCCCCAGGCCTGGCCCCATCACCACTGGGATGCACTGGGTACCATGGCACAGGCCAGAACCTGGTGGGAGTATTCACTGCCATACCCTCAGCCAGGCAGGAGGCACCGGGGTACCAGGATGTCCTCGGGTACCAGGATGTCCTCGGGTACCGGGATGTCCTCGGGTACCGGGATGTCCTTGGGTACCGGGATGTCCTTGGATACCGCGATGCCCTCGGGTACTGGGATGTCCTCAGGTACCAGGAAGTGCTTGGGTACTGGGATGTCCTCATGTACCAGGATGTCTTTGGGTACCAGGATACCCTCAGGTACAGGGATGCCCTCGGGTACTGGGATGTCCTCAGGTACCAGGAAGTGCCTGGGTACAGGGATGTCCTTGGATACCGGGATGCTCTCAGGTACCAGGATCTCCTCGGGTACTGGGATGTCCTCAGGTACCAGGATGTCCTTGGGTACAGGGATGTCCTTGGATACCGGGATGCCCTCAGGTACCAGGATACCCTCAGGTGCCAGGATGCCTTCAGGTGCCAGGATGCCCTCAGGTACGAGGATACCCTCAGGTGCTGGGATGCCCTTGAGTACCAGGTTGTCCTTGGGTACCAGGATGCCGTCAGGTACCAGGATGTCCTTGGGTACAGGGATGCCCTCAGGTACCAGGATGCCCTCAGGTACCAGGATGCCCTCAGGTACCAGGATGTCCTTGGGTACAGGGATGTCCTTGAGTACCAGGTTGTCCTCGGGTACCAGGATGCCCTCGGGTACCAGGAAGTGCCTGGGTGCTGGATGCCCTTGGGCACCAGGATGGGCTCGGTTACCCCCATGCCTGGCAGTGGCACCGTGGTGAGGGAGGGGGGTGCAGAGCCCAGCCCCTGCGAGCCCCCTTTGCCCGTGGGTGCCATGGGGGACGGGATGAGTGCCCGTGGCTCCCTCCCCTGGCCCAGCCGGCTTTCCCGTGCCCCCGGGTGTGCGGGAGCTTGGCTGCAGTGCGTGGAGCAGGCAGCCTGGCTCTGCGGATAACCAATCTGTCAGGCTTCCTCACCGGCGGGTTTTGGAAAACCCTGCAGGCAGGTGCAGGTGCCACATCAATATGTCAGCGCTCTGATGACGAGTTCATAATATTTTCTGCTTGCATTCCACTGTCTCCGTGTATTAGCAAACAGGCGTCTCCCAGCGCTGCTCGCCAGAGCCAGGGGTTGGGATTTAATAACAAAATCATCGTGGTAAATCATTAGTTGGTGATTCAGCATGGAAATGCCTCATTAGCACTTCAGCATGTGCAGTGTGTGACTTATGAAAACCTCTGAATTATGACTAATTAAATGCAGGCCAAAAAATATCCCACATCAGAACAATAGTCAGGACAAAATAAAATAAAATAAAATATAAATAAAATAAAATAAAATGTGTGAGGCCACCAGAACTGGTGCACACTGGGAGGAGAATCCACGTGCACAAGGTCAGAATGGAACAGTGCACGGTGTTGCTTGGGAAGATTGCTCCATCCTGAAGCCCTGGGATACAAAGTAACATCAACCTCTAATTAACAGAAGTTTTAATGCTAATTAACTGCTATATTAATCACAAGAACTTTGAGGACCAGCTCATTCAAAGCCCTTTCCAATCAAATCCATTTTGTTTTGCAATGCTTGATCCCAAGCAGCTGGTGACTGGGCACTCAGTGCCTGCTTGGCTTCTCTCAGCTCCAAGGAACGGGGGTCCCGCCGTTCCCCCCACCCAGGACACCCCTCCCTGACAGCCCCACGGGGCTCAGTGGGGTTCCCATGCTGGTCTCAGTCCCTCATTGGGGAGCAAGTGATGCTGAGTGAGCCTCTCACCCTAAGAAAGGCTCTAAAAATAAGCTCTTAATACACTCCTGCATCCTGTCAAGGCTTTAAATAGCTGTTTGGAGTTAAAATTTTAAAAACTGTTGAGCTCAAATCATTTATGACAACTTGGGAGCCAAAAATAAATGGGAATGAGGAAAGAGGAGGAGCGCGTCCCCCGCCGAAGCTCGCGAGGAGAAGTGCCCGTGGGCTGAGCCCACGTGAGCCGGAGTCCCTGGAGCCCCAGGGGACCGGGGTGGGAGCGGGCTGGGGGACAGGGCTGGCTCGCGGTCACCCCGTCCTGGGGGGTGTCACTGGCCAAGCCCTGTGCCCAGCGCGAGGCACTGGCAGTGTCTGTCCCGTGGGGCAGGGGCACAGGGGGGCTTTGGCTGGGAAATGGACTCTGACTCGTGAGCCAGGGAGCATCTCTGAAATGAGGACTTACCCAGGGACTGTCTGACTGCACCAGCTTCTCATGATGTGGGTCCATTGCCAAGGCATTCTTTTATCCCATAGAATATTAGACTCTAATCCAGTTTGTAATTAGAAAAGAGCAGGGAGCGCTCACTCAGCTCTGCTCCAGAGACACCTGCAGCACAGCTGTGCACCAGCTCTGCCTGCTAGAGACACACTGAGCTCTCGGGACAGGGGAAAGCAGTTGCCATTTCATGGAATTCCAGAACTGTTTGGGTTGGAAGTGACCTCACAAACCCCCTTGTTCCACCCCCTTCCATGGGCAGGGACACCTTCCACTGTCCCAGGCTGCTCCCAGCCCCAGTGTCCAGCCTGGCCTTGGCCACTGCCAGGGATCCAGGGGCAGCCACAGCTGCTCTGGGCACTCTGTGCCAGGGCCTGCCCACCCTCGCAGGAACAATTCCTAATTCCGAATATCCCATCCATCCCTGCCCTCTGGCACTGGGAGCCATTCCCTGTGTCCTGTCCCTCCATCCCTTGTCCCCAGTCCCTCTCCAGCTTTCCTGGAGCCCCTTTAGTCCCTGCAAAGGGCTCTGAGCTCTCCCTGGATCCTTCTCCTCTCCAAGTGAACATTCCCAGCTCTCCCAGCCTGGTTCCTGAGGGGCTCCAGCCCTGGAGCAGCTCCATGGCCCCGCCTGGTCCTGCTCCAGCAGGTTGTACCTTGCTTTCTGAACGCCCCCCGAGGCCAGGGGTGACCCCTGTGTGACCCAGGGCTGTCCCCACAAACCCTGTGCACCCAGGTGGGGCTGCCATCCCCGGTGTGGGGCAGACCCTCGGCTGTCACCCTCCCGCTGCCAGGCCAGCCGTGCCCAGCCAGCGCCGGCCATGTGCGCCAGGCTGTGAGCAATCGCCGCTCCCGGGCGTTCCAGAAATACTCTGCTCTCCTGCTCACTGACCTTTGATCCCTTGTTCAATTTGCATTCTTCTGGAAAGCCCAGAAACGCGGAGGATGCCCTGACACCCGCGCCAGGGAGGCGGCTGGGACAGCGCCGCTGCCTGTGGCAGACGGCACAGGGCTGTGCTGGGAGGGGGCTGCGAGCGCAGGGCAGGGGGCTCTGAGTGCCTGGACGGGGCTCCGAACACACGGCCCCGGATTTCCTCTTCCCGGGTGTTCCCGGAGCCGACCCCTCTGCAGTCACGATGCTCAGGCTGACTGGGGAGAGGGGCAGTCGGAGTGCCGGGCACGCTGCAGCTCCTCACCCTGCTCCTGCAACAGCTGAGTAGGAGGTTATGGAAAAAACATGTTTTCCCAAATCCCAGCACTTCCTGCTGCAGCACTTGGCTCTGGCTCCACCTGCATCTCATCGCAGAGCTCAGCAGCGGCCCAGCGCTGCTCCTCTCTCTCCCAGGGCCCGTGGTCCCAGTTTCCTTCCCTTCCCTCTCACAGTTTCAGCTGCGAGAGCCTGGGGAGGGGCTCCCCGTGCCCCCAGGGCCGGTTCCCAGCAGCCAGCCCCAGCCCCAGCGGCCGCGGGGAGCCCCGGCTGTGCCGGAGCAGCGTCTACCTTGTGCCGCTGGAAACCCGGCAGGGGAGGGGTTTGCTTGCTTCGGCTGAGCTTGGAAAAAGCAAGTTTGGCATTGGGGGTGCATTAGCTCTGCCCCCTCAGGCAGCTGGTACTGGGCTGGGATGACACCGGGCTGGTAACCAGCTGGGTATGGGCAGCTTTGGGTCAGAACTTGGGAAGAAATTCTTCCCTGGGAGGGTGGGCAGGCCCCGGCACAGGTTACCCAGAGCAGCTGTGGCTGCCCCTGGATCCCTGGATGTGTCCAAGGCCAGGCTGGACAGGGCTTGGAGCAGCCTGGGACAGTGGAAGGTGTCCCTGCCCACAGCAGGGGTGGAATGAGGAAATCCTGAAGTCCTTTCCAACCTAAAGGCTTCCAGGGTTCTGTGATTCTCCTGGAATTCCTAAACCTGAGTGTTAAAAGGCAGCATCCCACCACAGCAGAACAACGTGGATGGCAAAATGAACTTTAATAAGGAATAATTTGCCCTCTAGGGGGAAAAAATGCCAAACGGCAGTGTGTGGTATTCCCAGCCCGTGCCTTACAGAGTCAGTGATGTCTCAATTCTCACTCACCCCACGTGCAAACACCCCCTGAGACACCGGGGCAGAGCCCGGGGGACCACAGCCGCTCGCCCCAGGGCTGGTGGAGCTTGTGGGAATCCCAAATGGGAAATCAAATGGGAAATGTGTCAGTGGGAACAGAGAGACAATTCCGAGCCAGGGCCAGTCGAGCAGGAGCTGAGCCTCATGAAGTGAGTTTGGGGTCAGGAGAAATGAGATGTGCAGGGTCAGAGCCCGGTAGGGTCAGGGCTGTGCAGGGTCAGAGTTGTGCAGGGTCAGAGCTGTGCAGGGTCAGAGCCCGGTAGGGTCAGAGCTGTGCAGGGTCAGAGCTGTGCAGGGTCAGGGCCCAGCGGGGTCAGAGCCGGGCCCGCACAGCCCATATTGCAGGTGACATCCAGTGGCTGCGGGAAGCAGTGCAGCCCCACCGCCACCACGGGGAAGCTGTGGCTGTCCCTTCCCTGGCAGTGTTTAAGGCCAGGTCGGACGGGTTTTGGAGCCGCCTGGTCTGGTGGAAGTTTTGGGTTAGATCCTGCTCGTGGCAGGGGGGCTGGACGAGACGGTCTGTGGGGTCCCTTCCAGGCAGTGGAGCAGAGACCTAAACTGGGATTTCAGGAGCCTCAGTCTGCTGCCAGTCCTGGCAGATCACCCCGAGGTGCCCACAGGACACGGGGCTGCTGCTGGAGCTGCTGGGACACACCAGGGCCCTCCACACCCTCAGGGGTCCCAGCCGGCTGCTCTGAGCAGGGAGCGCGGGGACAGGGATGCATTCGGAGGTATTTGCAATTTCCTCCCACCTCCGGGGGATTCCCCCGGCCCCGCCAGGCCTCCCCCCGCTCTCCAGGGGCAGCGGGAGAGCTCTCACTCTTTAATAACAGATCTGGGGGGACAGGCAGCTCAATAAAGCTGCTGGTGGGAGCAGCGGTGGCAGACGTTAGCCGGGCACACGAGGCACCGGCCCCTCGTGACTGCCACAGAGCCGGGAGGTGATGGGACAGCCGTAGCCCCGCAGATCTGGGACCTGATGGGAAATCACAGCCCCAGGTGCTCATTCCCCCGGCCCCGTTGCTGCCCTGCTTTGGGGACAACAGCCCCTCTGCCATCACGGGAACGAGCAGCCCGTGCCAAGCAGCCCAATCCGGGAGCAAGCCTTGTTTACTCTGGACTGAATGTTCACATCCCGGGAGCCGCTCAGCGACACAATCACCAAAACCAACAGGGCCCCGCGGCTGCCCTGAGTTTTTGTGCTTGCCCAGTGGCCGCTCAGTGGGATCAAAGCCTTGGCTCTGGCCGCAGCCAGCCCCGCAGGCCCTGTCTGGCTGCCGCCGTTCCCACCGCGCCGGGGAGGGACCCAGCGAGGCTGGGGCAGGTGGGGAAGGGTCCAGCAAGGCTGCAGGGCTGGGGCTGGCTGCTCCCTGGAACACGGCGCTTTCCCAAAACTGCCTGGGACTCATCACAGCTGGGAGGAGAGGGGCTGTGACCATGCCCTGGCTTAAGCAGGGGGTCTTTGGGCAGGGGAAGTTTGGGCAGGGGGTGTTTGTTGGACACAGACCCCTTGCACTAGTGGCATGCTCTTACAGCCCTTTGCTGCTGCCCTGGTTTGTCGTACTCTCTCCCATCATCCAAAACAGAGGGGACACGATTGTCATCATCTCCCCCTCTCTCCTACCCTATGGGGTAGCTCTGGTGGGCCAGATCCCAGGTCAAGGGGCAAAGGACAGTGTCCCAGCCCTGGGGGACACAGAGAGCACAGTGCTGGCAAGTGGCTCCAGCTGCCTCCCTGCACATGCCAGGTGTACTGGCCCCATCACCATCTTTTGTCCTTTAAGCAGCAAATAAACCTGGACCAAAAGCAGAAGGAATTGTGGCCACAGCCACTTGGAGCCCAAGGCCAACACAGGCCTTGATGTCCTGCACGTGCAGGAGTTCCCACAGCTCACTCTCCTCCAGCAGGAGCTGTAGAGACGTTTTAGCTTGGAAAAAACCATGATGTTTCCACCTGAAATGTCACCCTGTGCTCATTCCATGCTTGGGAAAGGGCGGCAAAGCCCTGGGAAGCAGCGAGTGAGGAGGAAGGAGATGCTGGGAGAAGGACAGGGAGGATGTAGGGCACCGGGATCAGCACAAGGCACCGGTATTGACAGTTGCTTTACCACCTCCACCCTTCCCATCGCTGCTGCCCCTGGCCCTAGGGCAGCTGAGCCAGGACAACCTGCCTGGCACAGCCCGGAGCTCCGGGGGCTCCTGTGCCGCTGACTCACAGCAGGAGAATCCCTGGCCCAGCCCGAGTCCCCTCACGCCTGGCCGGGACCGCTCCTGCCGCTCGCCAACGCCCACTCGGAGTGGCCCCGTGCCACGGCAAGCTCACACACGCCCCAGCTGGGAGTGGAGCTCTGGATTGCTCCACTCCAGCCTCGGCTGCACTGCACCTGAGAACAAGAGGCTTGGGGTGCTCCAGAGTGAAGGTGCTGGTGGCCAGGGCTGGTCACGGCCCCCCAGACACCCTTGGCTCCACTGAGCGGCAAGGAATGCCCAGGACTGCCCAGGACAGACCGGGCTCAGCTGCTCTCCTCGAGCATGTGACGGGAGGAACTGCTCAGGAGAGATGTGAAGGACAGCGTGGGAACACGGTGACACAGGGGGAGCTGCCTTGGGCACAGGACGGGGCATCACCAGTGGCACAGGCGCCCCGACACCTCTCGGAGCAGCTGGAGCAGGAGCGGTGGTACCAGACCCTTCCCCTGCCACTGCCGTGGGGCTTTCCTGCCTTTCCTGCCTTTCGGGAATGGGACACCCCCAGCCCCGGTCCCACGGCACCGTGGCGGCTGTGGGTGCCTTTCTGCAGCGTCAGACGAATCCGCCCGGCTGCACCCCCGCGATTTATTCAGCTTAATCCGGCGGCGGGCAGGTCCCACCCGCGCCCCGCCGGCCGGGTGCCGGCTCAGCCCCGCGGGCCCGGGGGGCCGGTCCCTCCCCGCAGGGAGGGGACTGAGTTATGAAAGTTGTCAATGGGGAGTGTCCGGGGGGCTGGAGCAGACGGAGCCCAGGGGCGCGGGGCACTCGCTGCGGGCAGCGCGGGCGGGCTGGGCTGCGGCACCCCGAGGTCCTCAGGACGCCTCCCGCCACCGTCCCGAGCCCCGCAGACAGCGCCGAGCGCCACAAGAGGCACCCGGTGACACCCCAGGCTCCGTCCCCTCGTCACCGCACCGGCCGCCTTCCTGCGGGTCATACCCGCAGCTCCAGGGAACTCTCCTGAGGCCACTCTCGTGCCCTTATCACTTTTCCAGCCCAGCTTCTTCACTCTGACTGTTGGACGGAGAACTGATAAGGGTATGCGAGTGACACGAGCGACCGCCTTGACACGCTGGCCCCTGGTGGCCCCCGGGCTATCCCGGCTCCGGCTGCAGCTCCAGATGTTGGCTCGGGATAAACCGGTCGCAAAGCAAGTGCAGGAGATACAGAAGTATCTTTTTCCACTAAAACCTGGCAGGTCCCGTCACTCCGGGATTTTCCCTTTGCATCTGCAGCAGGTCTCCAGCGGGAAAATGCATCTTTTTGGAAAAGGTCTTGAAATGCTTTACAATGCGTTACTGTTTGCTTGTGTTTCAGTGAAGTTAGCTTGGAATTCTTTGGGATCAACGTAAAGAATAATTATAAAAGTAAGAAATGAGTGTAAAACTCCTGTGCTTTCCTGTGCCTGGAATTGTTCCCGCTTAAAGCTATTCATTCCCAACATTTCCCTGGTTTTCTAGGTGAGTTCCTGCCAGCCATCTCCAGCCACAGCAGATGGAGGAAAGGATGAACACTGCAGAGGAACAAGGGCAGCAAACCCCAGGATGAGGTAAGGGGGTGTCTGTGCTCCCACCCGGCTTGGGGTGCTGCAGCCTTTGTCCCGCCGAGCCTGGGGTCTCACAGGGGCTGCCCTGCATGACAAACCGATGCTCTGAAGCACCCAGGAATCCCTTCACACGTCCCTCCTCTTTCTCCCAGTTTTCCCGCTATTCCCACCAGTCAGATCTTTCCTGCCTCCACTGAAGTGCTCTGCAGGGTGTGTGCCAGCACACTGGCATTCTGGGGTGCCTGCTCATGGATGCGTGGCTGGGGGGAGAGGAAAGAGCCAGCAGCAGCACAGGGAGCAGGTTTCTTTCCACAGGGGATACAGCCTGGACTAGCCAAACCCCATCGGCTGAACAGCCCACACCCCGGGGCTGCCCTGGCCCTCCATGACCCCACAGCCATCGACTAGGGCAGCCCCACGGGGCTCCCCGAAACATTGCCAGCCCCACAGAACTGCCCTGCAGCTCCCTGCACACCCTGCTGCTCGACAGAGGCTGGAGGGGGATCCCCGAGCCTCGCGGGAACGGGTGCCCCAGATCCCCTCGATTTCCAGGTGCAGGCTCGGGGCAGGGACCAAAGTGGAGCAGCAGCTCCATGTCAGGCTGGCCGGGGGAGGGGATGCATCCCTAAACCCGCCCCCTAAAGATGCAGCCCCTAAACCCAGACCCTCCTGCCCCTGAGCTGGGGCCCCACCCTGGCCCCTGGCTTGGCCCCAGACACAGAGGCACAGCCCCAGTGCCGGAGTTTTGGCCCCCCGGGCTGGTTGCCACATTGCCACGGTGGTGGCCACCTTGCCGCGTGCCAGGCACGGCTCCCTTCTCCCTCTGCAGCCCTTTGGGGAGAGCTGGGCTGTGCCCCGGGGGCTCCCCCGGCTGCAGGTGGCCCCACAGCAGCCCCCGCCAGGGCCGGGGTCCCAGGGCTGTGCCGCAGCCAGTCCCGGCCATGAAACCCGAGTGTCCAAGAGGAGCAGAGAGGGAAGGGTCGGTATTTGGGACGGGCTCTGTCACCCCTCGCCGATGGCTTTTTGTCCCCCCGGTGACTCCGGACCCAGGCCAAGGGGGCAGGATGTGACCCTGCCACTCCACGGCTCTGGGCACACAGCGCAGGGGGCTGGCACCGATGGGCTCGGAGCACTTGGGGGTCCCAGGGCTGCTCCACACACAGCCTACGCAGCCCCTCCGGCTGCTCCCGCTGCCCGGGGAGGTGTGGGGGTGGCGGTGGGCCCACAAAATGAAGAGAGGGAAGAGGCGGGTTGTCCCTTCCATCCCGCCCTGAGCCTGTCGAGGGACAGAGCTGGAGCGGTCACGGCACCCCTCGGCACTGGGGGTCTTCCCTGGGGAGCACCGGGAGCCCCAGAGTGGCCAGGGTGAGTGCCCGAAGCTCCCGGGAACCCTGAAATGGCCGGGGTGAGCGCCTGGAGCCCCCAGGAGCCCCAGATGTGAGTGCCTGCGCTCTGACCGCCGCTTCTGCACGAGGGGTTCATCGCGGGGCCGGGACCTCGCGTGATCCCTCTGCAAACAGCCGCCGGCGCGTTGTCAGTGCGTGTTTGGCTTTCCCCCGTGGCAGGTGGGGTGATCAGCCATGAAAAGACGGCTTAGCGGCACCGGAAAACTCCTGAGGCAGCCGAATTCCCGCAGCCCAGCCCGGCCGGGGCAGCCGCGGGGCGATGGCTGAGCCAGCACCGGGGCCGCTTCTCGCCCCGAGCACGTAGCCCCGGTATTAAAGTCCCGAATAGGAAATTCCACTTCTCCAGAAAAAAAAAAACAGAAAACGGATATTTCATAAGCGTCCCAGCGGACATGAAAGCCGCACCAGGAAATTTCGCTCAGCAGAGATATTAAAGTTGATGCAGCCCTTGGGGCAGCCGGGGCCAAGCACCCGGAGCTCGGCACAGGGCGAGGAACGGCTGCGGGGACACGCGCGTGCACATTCCACCGTCCCTCGTGTCCCTGTCCCTGCCAGCCCTGTCTCAGCCCCCGGCAATGTCTGCACAGCGCCGGCACCGCTGCTGCAGCTGCGGAGTCAAGGGCTCAGGACACGAGACACAAAGAGGGCAGCAGCCGAGCCCCCAGCAGGGCACACGGCGGGCCAAGGTCCCACGGGGGCCGCAGTGGGGCGGCGGGCCTGCCGAGGGCAGTGACACTGGGCCCGGGCACAGCGCAGCATCGCTCACCCCGGCGCTGCCGCGGAGCGCCGCCCCCGCAGGCGCTGAGCGCCGCTAATTGCAGGTTATTACACCGCTCTGTCATTAAATACGGATCCGTTCTCTTCCGACACACGCTCCGAGGAGTGCAAACTCGGATCTTCTCCTGCCTCCGCTCAGCGCCTCTCCCTCCTCAGCCGCCAGCTCTCGGCACAGCGCGGCGGCGGCGGCTGCAGCGCGCTTTGGGTTGGGAGGGACCTTAAAGCTCATCTCATTCCAGAGCCCTGCTGTGGGCAGGGACACCTTCCATTATCCTAGTCCCTGCTCTAATCCCTGTCCAGCCTGGCCTTGGGCACTGCCAGGGATCCAGGGGCAGCCACAGCTGCTCTGGGCACCCTGTGCCCTGTGCCCACCCTCCCAGGGAACAATTCCTGCCCTATATCCCATCCAGCCCTGCCCTCTGGCAGTGGAAAACCATTCTGCCTTGTTCTGGCGCTCCATGCCTTGCCCCCAGTCCCTCCTTAGCTCTCCTGGAGCTCTCCTGGCAATGGAAGGAGCTCTGAGGTCCTCCCAGAGCTTTCTCTTCTCCAGGCTGAAGACATTTCATCCCCCAGCTTTGGCTGAGTCAGGGTCCAGCTGCCCAGATCCTGGGCTTTATCTCCAATTCAGTCTGGAGCCCCACACCTCTGCCATTCCCAGGGACCAGGCACTGACTTCTTCCTGTTGCTGTTCCCTGTGGGGATTCATCAGAATTAGGAGCTAAAGACAACCCAAAGAGCATTGTAATGGCTTCTCGAGGGAAAACGAGTTTCTAAAATTAAAAAAGGCAAAATGAGAGAATGGAATATTTTTGCATTGATTTTCTTGTCATGAATATTTATAAAACTTTGTTTAATAATATTAAGAAAACACAGGACAGTGCTGGGTGAGAGGTGCATCCCCATCCCGTGGCAAGGCACACATTGGACCTCAGCACCCATGTCCTGCCAGCATCAGAGCTGCAGCACGGATTCCAGGAGCTCAGAGCAGGGAATCACCTATCCAAAAACCAGAAAAACCCCAGGAAAACCCCCAAAACCCCCAAAACCCCAAAAACATTTATTGCCCATTGCCACCAGCAATAAACACAGTGCCCAGAGAGTCCAAGCATTTTTTTCTCTCTGCCCCATCACAGCACACTCTCATCTTAATTGATAAATAATTACACAAATTGCATTGTCACTCCATCCCTTCTATGCCTGCCAGAGCAGCTGCCCCAGCTCTGGAAGTGTCCAAGGCCAGGTTGGACGGGGCTTGGAGCACCCTGGGACAGTGGAAGGTGTCCCTGCCCTCACAGGGGGTGGAATGAGATGAGCTTTAAGGTCCCCTCCAACCCAAACCAGTCTGGGATTCACTGATTCACCCATTGCAGCACAAGTGGCCTCATCTTCCACCACCCCCCACAGAAATCCCTTCCCTCCCGGCAGGATCTGCTGATTTCCACCCTGGTATCAAGGGCATTTCCAGCCTTTCGATGTCAGCGGTTCTCTGCTGCCCCTCTGGAGCACACCCAGGGGGAAGCCCACCGTGGAGGTGCAGGAATGTGCAGATTACGAAGGGGAAATCATGGAGGAGTGCAGGGAGAGAGATGTGTTGTCAAGGCAACAGCAACTGCAGGGCTGGGAGAGGGAAGGAGGGGGAGCAGGGGTACCGGGGGGTCCGGTGGGGCACAAGAAGCCAAGGGTGAGGACAGGGAGACAAACATTATCCCCTGCCCCTCTGCCCAGCAGGACAGCTCCCAGCCCTGCTCCCAGTGCGGGAGGGTGACTCTGGGCCCCACAGAGACCATCACCTGCATGCTGCCCGGCCCCACAGCCCAGTTCCCCACAGCCCAGCGCCCAGGGCCCAGGGGACAGAAGCTGCCACTCTCCAAGGGCCAGCAATTGAGCAAATGCCACTGGTGACTCCAAGGGGAGCAGCTCTGGCTGCTCACTGACACAGGCCACCACAGCCCAACTCTCTGACTTTTCCACAATTTGCTAGTCTGAGTCAAACCAACTCCCCACACTGTGGAACAGAGTCTGGAGAGATCACTACCCCACCCATCTCCAAACCCTACCACTTACAGGAAAGGTTCAAACTCTGTTCAAGCCTCAGACAGGCATGGAAGTCCCCAGCTCAGAGGGGACAGCGGGCACAGCCACCGGTGAGGCCCATAGTGGCCAGTGCAGCTACAGAGCTGCCAGCCTGACACAGATCCAGTCTTGGATCCAAGTTCACCACGGCACCAGTGAGAGTGCAGGCCTGATCGGGGCACGGGGAACCCTCCACCCTCGGGCACCCACAGACCCTGCCCTGCAAACAGCTGTCACCGTCCCCTCAGCCAGGAGCCAGGGCAGGGACAGGGGACAGGCAGGGAGGCAGTGCAGAAGCAGCCAGGGGCTCTGTGCTGCTGTGCTTACTGCCTGAGCCCCACACCCACAGCCCCACACCCACAGCCACAGCCCCACAGCCACAGCCCCACACCTGGAGCCCCCTGCTCCCTCCTTCCCTCGGTTGCCAAAGGCCCCAGAGTAGCCCTGGCAGGGCAGCAGCTCTTGGCAGCACGGCGAGNCTCTAATCCCTGTCCAGCCTGGCCTTGGGCACTGCCAGGGATCCAGGGGCAGCCACAGCTGCTCTGGGCACCCTGTGCCCTGTGCCCACCCTCCCAGGGAACAATTCCTGCCCTATATCCCATCCAGCCCTGCCCTCTGGCAGTGGAAAACCATTCTGCCTTGTTCTGGCGCTCCATGCCTTGCCCCCAGTCCCTCCTTAGCTCTCCTGGAGCTCTCCTGGCAATGGAAGGAGCTCTGAGGTCCTCCCAGAGCTTTCTCTTCTCCAGGCTGAAGACATTTCATCCCCCAGCTTTGGCTGAGTCAGGGTCCAGCTGCCCAGATCCTGGGCTTTATCTCCAATTCAGTCTGGAGCCCCACACCTCTGCCATTCCCAGGGACCAGGCACTGACTTCTTCCTGTTGCTGTTCCCTGTGGGGATTCATCAGAATTAGGAGCTAAAGACAACCCAAAGAGCATTGTAATGGCTTCTCGAGGGAAAACGAGTTTCTAAAATTAAAAAAGGCAAAATGAGAGAATGGAATATTTTTGCATTGATTTTCTTGTCATGAATATTTATAAAACTTTGTTTAATAATATTAAGAAAACACAGGACAGTGCTGGGTGAGAGGTGCATCCCCATCCCGTGGCAAGGCACACATTGGACCTCAGCACCCATGTCCTGCCAGCATCAGAGCTGCAGCACGGATTCCAGGAGCTCAGAGCAGGGAATCACCTATCCAAAAACCAGAAAAACCCCAGGAAAACCCCCAAAACCCCCAAAACCCCAAAAACATTTATTGCCCATTGCCACCAGCAATAAACACAGTGCCCAGAGAGTCCAAGCATTTTTTTCTCTCTGCCCCATCACAGCACACTCTCATCTTAATTGATAAATAATTACACAAATTGCATTGTCACTCCATCCCTTCTATGCCTGCCAGAGCAGCTGCCCCAGCTCTGGAAGTGTCCAAGGCCAGGTTGGACGGGGCTTGGAGCACCCTGGGACAGTGGAAGGTGTCCCTGCCCTCACAGGGGGTGGAATGAGATGAGCTTTAAGGTCCCCTCCAACCCAAACCAGTCTGGGATTCACTGATTCACCCATTGCAGCACAAGTGGCCTCATCTTCCACCACCCCCCACAGAAATCCCTTCCCTCCCGGCAGGATCTGCTGATTTCCACCCTGGTATCAAGGGCATTTCCAGCCTTTCGATGTCAGCGGTTCTCTGCTGCCCCTCTGGAGCACACCCAGGGGGAAGCCCACCGTGGAGGTGCAGGAATGTGCAGATTACGAAGGGGAAATCATGGAGGAGTGCAGGGAGAGAGATGTGTTGTCAAGGCAACAGCAACTGCAGGGCTGGGAGAGGGAAGGAGGGGGAGCAGGGGTACCGGGGGGTCCGGTGGGGCACAAGAAGCCAAGGGTGAGGACAGGGAGACAAACATTATCCCCTGCCCCTCTGCCCAGCAGGACAGCTCCCAGCCCTGCTCCCAGTGCGGGAGGGTGACTCTGGGCCCCACAGAGACCATCACCTGCATGCTGCCCGGCCCCACAGCCCAGTTCCCCACAGCCCAGCGCCCAGGGCCCAGGGGACAGAAGCTGCCACTCTCCAAGGGCCAGCAATTGAGCAAATGCCACTGGTGACTCCAAGGGGAGCAGCTCTGGCTGCTCACTGACACAGGCCACCACAGCCCAACTCTCTGACTTTTCCACAATTTGCTAGTCTGAGTCAAACCAACTCCCCACACTGTGGAACAGAGTCTGGAGAGATCACTACCCCACCCATCTCCAAACCCTACCACTTACAGGAAAGGTTCAAACTCTGTTCAAGCCTCAGACAGGCATGGAAGTCCCCAGCTCAGAGGGGACAGCGGGCACAGCCACCGGTGAGGCCCATAGTGGCCAGTGCAGCTACAGAGCTGCCAGCCTGACACAGATCCAGCCTTGGATCCAAGTTCACCACGGCACCAGTGAGAGTGCAGGCCTGATCGGGGCACGGGGAACCCTCCACCCTCGGGCACCCACAGACCCTGCCCTGCAAACAGCTGTCACCGTCCCCTCAGCCAGGAGCCAGGGCAGGGACAGGGGACAGGCAGGGAGGCAGTGCAGAAGCAGCCAGGGGCTCTGTGCTGCTGTGCTTACTGCCTGAGCCCCACACCCACAGCCCCACACCCACAGCCACAGCCCCACAGCCACAGCCCCACACCTGGAGCCCCCTGCTCCCTCCTTCCCTCGGTTGCCAAAGGCCCCAGAGTAGCCCTGGCAGGGCAGCAGCTCTTGGCAGCACGGCGAGCCCTGCTCCCCGCTGAGCCCCTGCTCCCCGCTGAGCCCCTGCTCCCCACGCACCCATCCCAGCAGCAATCCCTGCCAGGCCCTGACGGCTCCCTAAAGCTGCTGCACTATTTTTACCCCACGGTTGCTATAGAGACATCAGAGCCGCTCCCCGTGATGATGCAGCTGCTTTTGGGTGATGCAGTCTCTTCCAGAAGCACTGCATCACCCACTGCATCACCCACTGCATCACCCACTGCATCACCCACTGTTATCACCTGCTGCATCATCACCCACTGCATCACCCACTGCATCAGCCACTGCATCATCACCCACTGCACCACCCACTTCAGGTCCCCTTGGACACCCCCTCTGGTCCCAGAGATGTGTGCCAGCCCCCCGTGCCCTCGGCAATGCCCCAGGATGTGGGGTCACACACACCTGCTCCATCCCCCGGTGCCCCGGGCTGGGCTGAGCTGCTGCTTCCCCAGCCTGGTCAAGGTGCTGCCACGCTGGGCAGCGTCTCACCACGGCCAGCTCTACTGCCTGGCCAAAGCCAGGGACCAGAGGGACAAGGAGCAGCAGGATGTGGCACTGCACGGCCACGGGAGGCAGCAAGGCTGTCACTAACTGATGGCTTTCGGCTGATTGATCTCCGGCACACCCATTTTTCCAGCAGGAGAAATCAGGGTCCCAATTAAAGCAGGTACAAGCCTGACCCAGGCTCCAGCTCTGCTCAGAGCTGAGGGGCAGCAGGGTGCTGTGGGTACGGTTGGACCCTCTCCTCCATGAACCCCAGGAGGGGCATGGCTGGGGCCCAGCTCTGCTGGGCTCTCCTGTGCCCAGGGCAGCCCCACTGTACCCCACAGGTTGGGGGAGCCGGGCTGTGCCCCAGGTGACAGCAGCAGAGCCAGGGTCCCCCCAGGACGCTGGGCTGCCCCAGGGCTCTGCTCAGCCCCAGGGAGCGTGGCTGTAGACGGTGAGTGGCAGCCAGGCAGGGATGAGCTGGCAGGAACAGCTCACACAGCCCTCGGCAAGGCACCCGAAATAGACCCTGCCAGCCCCGGCTGCCTCCGGGGAAATGGGGCTGGCCCGGCCCTTGGCAAGGCTGCACTGGCACCCCACCTGTGCCTGAGCCAGAGCCCAGAGGTGCCAGGAGATGGTACTTTGGGACAAGACCCTTCCCCAGGAGACAGACCCAGCTCTGCTCAGCCAGGGGCTGCAGCTCCTCCAGGGCTGAGCAGAACATGGAGCCGATAGCCCCTCGCCATCCTGTCCCTGGTCCCACAATCTCAGCCCCTCAAGGCATCACTGCAGCCCCTCGAATGCCCTGGAGACCACAGCTGCACCCCACAGAGACCAGACAGCCCCATTACTGTCCCAAAAAGCAGCTTCCCCTTCTCCAGGCAGGGCCAGACTCTGACTATAACCTCAGCAGGCTCTAATAAAGGGGTGACAGCTCCTTGGCTGCTCATCCAGGTGGGATAGTGCTGGGATGGCCCCACAAAGCATCCAGCACCTCTGCTGTTCTCTGCAGTGACACAGATCTGTCACCTCTGCCCCTCTCTGTCCTGCCAGGAGAAAGAAGCCTCCTGCCCAGGTGAGGATCCTGGGTACCAGTACCAGCCATGCTGCAGGGGACTGGCATCACCAGCAGCACTTCCAGCCACTGCCCAGCCCTCCACACCCTGCCAGGGCTGTTCCGTGTGGGCAGAGCACCCTGTGGTGGCACCCAGCCACCTCAAAGCCACCTCATCCCAGTTTTGTCCCAAACTGATCATGTCTGGGCCCCATCCTGCTGCCCCAAGGCTGCACGGGCACTGCTGAGATCAAGCCCGTGGCTCGGAGCCCTGCACAGAGCTGCAGCTTCTCCAGCAGCCATCCCTGCGGCCCCGTTGCCATGGCATCCTCAGGGATGGCACAGACACTGGTGAGGAAGACAAGGAGGATGAAGATAGGTGGACACATGGGCTCTGCAAAGCCAGGGCACAGCTGGGGCAGATTTGAGGCCCTCTGGCAGCAAGCAGGGGCCATTCCTGCTCCCCTCCACAGAGGTTCCAGCTGCCAGGACTGGCACAACGGAGCTGGCATCGCCAGGCTCCCCTCCCTGCTGGGGCATCTCCCCCCCCACGGATGCCTGGAAGCTGGTGAGGCTAGGCTGGTGGAGTGGGAAAGGGAACTCTTGGCTTTTAACATCTTCAAGGATGGGTCATTCCTGCTTTCCAGCCAGGACCAGCCAGCCTGGGGTCCAGCACAGGGGTGACAGCTCACAGGAGCAGCAAGGGGACCAGAGGAGAAATGGGCACTTGCAGGGTGGGGGGGGTGTCAGCTCCCCAGCCCTTACTTCCAGCATTCTCCTAATTGCAATCATCAGGGTGATTGCAGGACCTTCCCTCTCTCCCCACAACCACCTCCTCCCTCCTTTTTGCCACCCCTGACCCATGCTGGGGTGCCCTGGGAGCAGAGCAGACCCCCCCTCAGCTGGGGGGACGTTGTGGCTTCCCCTGGTGCTTACCCCCATTCCTGGGCAGCCTGGGGTCCTCCTGCCACCACAGCTTGTCCCTTCTACATTTCTGGGTTTCAGGAGTTTATTTTTAAGACATTTATTTTGTTAAGGTGTTTATATTATCTTGCTTTTAGGAGTTAATGTGTTTATTTTTGACAAGTAAACTGTTGTGCTCATGCACCAGAAAATGGACAGACAAACACATTTTTGACGGGGTTTATGGCCAGTTTAGGCAGGTACTGCAGAATGTCTGTGTTACCAAATCAGGAGGAACCTGCCATAAGGTTTGCCAAATGCTCCCTAACATAATAAGTCTGACTTAATTTCTCTGCTGGCTCTGATTCTCATTGTCATCATCATCTCTGAATGAAGAGCGCTGCAATGTTAGATCATATTTTATTAATCACAAGAGACATTTCCCCAAATGTTAATGTGATACGGGGGGTGTGATGACAAACACCCTCACAGCTGTGAGGGTCTGCAGAAGTGCAGAACCGTGGGGGTTAGGGCGCTGGTTGGGGGCATTTCTCCCTTCCTCCGAATTCCCTCTTTCTGCTGGGACTGCTCTGAAAGAGACGGAGGAAAGCGGAGGAAGCTGCTGGGAAGCAGGCTCTTGCCCAGCTGCGAGATTTGGGGACGAAGGAGGGCCAGAGGGGCAGCACACTGCTGCCCGTGCAGGCACGCCGCCCCGGCACCGAGGGCAGCTGTGCCCTGTGCTGCACGGCACAGAGCGCTCCTGTGCCCCAGGGGTGCCCTCAGGCTCTCCCAGACGTGCGCTCAAGCCGCGGAGTCATCAGCGTCAGAGGGGGCTTAGGGGGGCCGCAATTCCCCCTGCTCCGAGTGGGGACAGCTGCGGGCTCAGGCGGGGAGCCCCAGGAGCAGGGACACCGAGACCCCGGCCCCGCGCACAGACCCCGCACGGGTGGGCGCACACGGACACAGACCCTGCCCACGGACAGACCCTACAGACCCTACAGACCCTGCACACGGACAGNGCACGGGCACCAACGATCGGCACCGCACCCGGCACCCAGCACTCGGCACCGACGCCGGCACCAGCCCCGGCATAGGGCACGGGGTAGCGGCACCAACACCGGAGAGCGGCACCGGACACGGACACGGGCATCGGGCAGCAGGTACCGGGGTGGGGTAGCGCGCCCCACCGTCACCACCGCAGCCGGGGGCGGCGGGATGCCGCGGCTTGGAGGGGCGCGGGGGACACCAGTCCCGGCGGGAGTGGGGGAGAACCGCCGCCCGGGTCTCCCCCCGGGTCCGAGGGGTCCCCACGAGGGGTCCCCGGGGGGAAGGGGCCGTGGGGAGCTCACGGGCAGGGAGCGGTACCGTGGGCGCCTTTCGGAGGGGCTGGGAGCAGCGTGAGCACTGACCGCAGGTCCGGGGGCCACAGGATCCCCATGGAGGGCACGGAGGGGAAGGGCCGGGAGGCTTGTGCCCTCTCCAGGGGCACTCTGAGGAGTGAGACAGGGAGCGGGGGGCAGCAGGAGTGGGTGGCAGCGGGGGTCAGCGGGGCGGTAGAAGCAGGAGGCAGTAGAAACACAATAGACAGCATGACTGTGGCTGCTTCTCCCTCCCTCCGGCAGTGAGGAAGCAGAGATCCCGGCTCCAGCCCAGGAAGCCGTCAGGCAAGTTCACACCGTCTCCAGTGGGCTTCGTGTTGTGGCCCCCCAGACACAGCAGGCCGGTGGAGGCCATCAGCAGCTCTCTGATCTCCTGGGGAACCAAGGCACCCGGGCAGCTCTCTGCACAGGTGGGTGGGCACGGCCACGGGGACAGTGGGATGTGGGGCAGCGCCCAGAGCACGGCCTCCCAGGGAGGCAGGCACAAAGCAGTGGGGCTCACCCCTTCTCCATGGTTGCCCCCACAGCCACCGCGGCCATCACCCAGCGGGAAGCCATGGATGAGGTGACAGAGCTGGAGCTGGGGGGCAACTCCCTCCTGAAGGCCGTGTGGCTCGGCCGGCTCCGGCTGACCCGGCTGCTGCTGGAAGGGGGGGCTTACATCAACGAGAGCAATGAGAAGGGGGAGACTGCGCTGATGGTGGCCTGCATCACCACGCACGTCGACCAGCAGAGCATCCACAAGGCCAAGATGGTGAAGTACCTGCTGGACAACAGAGCCGACCCCAACATCCAGGACAAGTCTGGGAAAACCGCCCTCATGCACGCCTGTATCCGAGGGGCCGGGGGGGACGTGGTGTCCCTGCTGCTGGAGAGCGGGGCAGACCCCAGCCTGGAGGACCACTCGGGAGCCTCAGCGCTGGTCCACGCCATCAATGCCGAGGACAAGGCTGTGCTGCAGCACCTCCTGAATGCCTGCAGAGCCAAGGGGAAGGAGGTGATCATCATCACCATGGACACATCAGCCTCTGGCACCAAGACCGCCAAGCAGTACCTGAACGTTGCCCCTGCGCTGGAGTTCAAGGAGAGGGCTCCCCTCGAGGAAGGCACAGGCCCCTCCAGTGCTCACCTGAAAACTCCCGTCTTAGCACCTTCCCCTGCCGAGAAGCAGAGCAGCACTCTCACCCCACACCCTTCACACGCTGGGGACTCTGAGCCACCCTCCCCGGGCCAGAGAGCTGGCACTGCCCGCAGAGCCCACCTGCCCCGGCTGAAGCGACTGCGGTCAGAGCCGTGGGGTCTGGTGGCACCCTCGGTGCTGGCGGCCTCTAGTCACCGCGACGACACGCGGGTCTGCGCTGACGGTGAGGTCATCACGGGCATCGGCGAGCTCTCGCTCTCCAAAAAGCCCTCCCTCACCCGCAGCAGCAGCAGCAAGGGAAGGGACCCCTCTCTCTTCCCCCCAGTGGATGAGCAGGCACTGGGGCCACTGGCATGGAAAGCCACCCACGAGAAGAGCCCGGGCACCCACCCGTGCCTGTCCCGGAGCACCACAGTCCCGGAGGAGCCGGAGAGCGCCGGCTCGGCCGCCAGCTCAGCTGCAGGGGTGGACACCCCACACTGGTGGAGGCCGGGCACCGAACACAACGGAGACTCCCAGGCCACCGAGGCGGGGAAGGGCCCGTCCGAGAGGCGGAAGCTGAGCGGGTCCCAGCTGGCCTTGCTGGACGGTTCCTGTGACTCTCCCTCCGGCAGCACCAGCTCATCGCCCAGCACCGGCCGGCGCCGGCCACCCGGCCTGCTGGAGAGGCGAGGATCCGGGACCTTGCTGCTGGACCACATCTCCCACACAAGGCCAGGATACCTGCCCCCCCTGAATGTGAACCCCAACCCCCCGATTCCGGACATTGGCTCCAGCAAAGCCCCCTCCCCGCTGGCTGCTGGGCTGAAGCCGCTGGTGCCCCTCACACCCAGCTCGCCCAGGCGGGGTGATCTGAGAGCCCACAGGAAGCTGCTCCGCAGACATTCTATGCAGGCAGAGCAGATGCGGCACCTCTCCGATTTTGAGGAGGTCGTGGCGCAGTAGCCGTGTCACCGTGTGTCACAGGGAGGTGGCCAAAGCCGTGCTGTCCCTGCAGAGACAGGCCGGTTCCCACACAGAGTGGGCACTGCCTCCGGGGACACACTGGTGGCCAGGGGCTTCAGCCCTGAGTCCAGGGGCTGAATCATGAGCAGGCTGATCGGCAGATCGATCTCCTGCTGTCCTAGATCGCCAAGCTCCGTGCCAAGCATCCCACCTGCAGCTCACTTATTCCTCACTAGTTGCAATCCGCTTTTCTTACATCCTGCTCGTCCTCTCACCGAATCCCGTCCCGGAGCCCCCGGTGGCGATCTCTGGGGCCGAGGCGTTCATGAGGTGCCTTCCAGGAGGGGAAGGAAGAGGCTCAGTGCCGCGGGGGCTGGAGGAGCGGAACAGCACGGACCGTGTCGGCGCTCTCCCGGAGCGGGAGAGGGAGACAGTGCTCCACCTCCGAGATTGCCGGGCGCTCCGGAGCTCCGGCGGCTGAGCTCCCCCGGCACCGCTGCAGCCTCGTTGGCTCTGGGCCGGGACGGGCTTGTCTCGTCTCTGAAGCGTCCGAACTTCATGGGGAGCATTCCCCGCCACGCCGAGGAGCTCCGAACTCAGGAAGCGCCGAATCCCCGAGCAGGATGGTCCCAGCCCGGGGACTCTGCCAGCGGCGGGGAACCCGGCACGCCAAGTCACCGAGGGTGACACGGGCTGACCCCGGGGCTTCAGGCACCGTACCACAGCCAAGACCCCGCGGGCCCCCCGGCCCCACGCCTCACCCCACGCACGCTGTGCCGTGGCTGCCGGCAGGTTCCATCACTCCACGAATGCGTTTATTCACGAGACTGCGAGCGCGCAGCGGTGCAGGGGCAGGAGTGGGGGTGACGCCGTGGCTCTGCGGAGCCTTGTGCACAAGTTTGCATTAATAAAGCGCTCGGCTTTGGACGGAGGCTGATCTCGCGTGGGCCCGACACCAGCCGCCCGGCCAGGGTGTCCCCGGGAGCGCCGAGGGGATGCCCGGGGTTCCCGGAGGTGCCGGGGGGTTCCCAGGGTGC
>VXAX01002136.1:7642-18541 GCA_013399835.1 Leptocoma aspasia | reverse complement strand
GGGGTGTTGTGGGGCTCGGACGGGGCGTCAGTGGGGTTTGCAGCGGGTCTGCGGTGGCGTGTCCCTGTGTCTCCCCCTGCAGACCCCGGACAGGGAGCTGCCCCTGTGGCTTTGTGGGACACCCCCCACCCGGTTTGGGGGTGCCGGTCTCCCACCGCCCCCTGACGGACCCCTCTGGGCTGCCCGGCGCTGGCAGTGGCAGGGGAACCCCCACGGGCGGCGGGTGTCGGGGGCCAGCCCCGGGGCTGGGAGGAGCCCCCCCGCCGCGTTCCCAGGCCCGCAGGTGTCGGGGCCGGCGGGTGTGAAGGTTTCCCGGGAAACGGCCCCGCCGAGGGACGGAAAATCCATCAGCGAGCAAGGGGACACGGGCATGGCCCGGCACGGGCCCCCGGAGCTGGTGTGCACAGCCTGGGCTGGGGGTACGTGTGGGGGCACAGGACCCCCGAACTGGGTGTGCACAGCCCGCTGGTACAGGGGGGTGCGGGACCCCCCCAAACGGGGTGTGCGAAACCCTTGGGAACATGAGGGGCACAGCATCCCCACAAAGCTGGGGGGCACAGCTGAGGGGATACAGCTGGGGGCACAGGACCCCCAAACCGTGTGAGCAGTGCCCAGCACTGACCCAACCCATCCGAGGCCACCAGTGCCACCCCCATTCCAACATCCAGGCCCAGTCTGGGGGCGCAGGGGTGTCTGAAGGGAGACCTGCACCCCACGGCCCGGGCCAGGCACGGCCCCTTCCCCGCTGCCGGCCCCCCCGTGGGCCGCATTAGCTGATGAGCTCCCGGTAATGAGTTCTGCACCCGCCGCAGCCGCTTCCCACCTCCCTGTTTGGACAAGTGCGGCTGGGCTGGGGCAGCACCGGCCCTGGGGTCAGAGCCCCCGCGGGGTTGGGAAAATCTTTAATTCTAACAAATAGTGTTTAAGTCTTGTGAATTCCCCTAGCTTCAGCCAGAAGTGCTTAGTCCTGAATTAATGTGTGCAAGTGGTTATCTTAGCCTTAAAGACTGTGGGCCTGAGCAACACCGGTAAGAAGACATATCTTGGCCAGACCACAGAGCTGGGATGTATTCAAAGAGAATAAATTTTTTTGGAGGCCTATGATCAAAACCGGATAATTGGAAGAATGGAGTGTTCCCCAAACAAGCACCAGAGACCCTCAAAAGACCCCTACTCTTATGTCAATAAGCTCCAAAAAGTGATATAAATACGCAAAAGAATTTGCGGGAATATTTAGCATACATGTATGAGTTTTGGGAAATGTAGTTAATAACTTACAAAGATTTAAACTAGTCTGTCAGCCAGCTGTGGTGTATGCAGTAGGAGATACGCCCTGCACACCCAGCACTGAAATAAAGTAATGCCACTTTCTAATACTGAAATTACAGTGTTAGAGGGATTCATTCCCAACCTTTGGTGGCAGCAGGACACCCCACAGCCCCTCACCCCGGGGAGCAGGGTGGGTCCCCCATCCCTTCAGCCCCTGACAGTGGAGCAGGGTGCAGGGCCATGAGGCAACACAGCCAGGGCACCACGACAGAGCTCAGCCAGTGCCCAGCTCAGGCTGTGCCCCCGGGAGCCCTCAGCCCTTCTGCTGAGAGGTCCCTGCCCTGCTGGGACCCTCCCAGGACATGTCCCTGCCCACTGGGGACCCGCCATCCCTGCTCCTGCACCTCCCGGCTCAGACGCCTGTGTGGTTTCCGGGGGTCGTGCCTGTCCCTCTCTCCGGGATGGGCACCGCTCACAGGGACACTGCCCGGGGCTGTGGCTGGTGCAGCGCTGCCTAGCACCTGGCAAACAGCCCCCTCGCCCCCCGCTCTCCCTCAGCCCATCCGCTCGGGCGGTGCCCTGCCCCTGGCACCCTCAAGAGTTTGGCACCCAGCACGGTGCACCCCAGTGCGCTGGGGACCCCAACCCGCAGCGGCACAGGGACCCCCAGACCGAGCAGGGGCACAGCCTGGTGGCTCCCCAGATGCCTCGGCTTCTCTGGAGCCGTGCGGGGCTGCATCCCTTCGGACTGCGGGGACAGGAGCAGCACGGCCAGTGCCGGGATGTCTCTGGGAAGGGCGCACCCCGACCCCCACCCAAGCACCCTGCAGGCCTCGCACCCCCTGCCCCTCGGGGCCGTCGGTCTGAGCCAGAGCTCACCCAGCGCCCCGGAGCCGGGGCTGGGAGCTGGGCAGAGGGCAGGGAGCTGCGGGGACTCTGCTGGGTGCCAGCGCTGGCGGCTCGGGGTCCCGGCACTGGAAGGTCAAGTCCCGGGTTGGGCTGCGGCCGGCAGGGCTGCGGGGCGGTGCGGGGCGATCCGGTACGGTGCTGCGGGGCTGGCGGCACGTTAGCATCTCTCACGGCCGTGTGAATGGGTCCCCACACACTTCCCAGCGCCGGCAGGGCCAATTAAGGACCGAAGGAGTCAGATCTGACACCTCTGCAAATGGGCCCGGCATTCCCAGGCTCCTGCCGCCCGCCCGCAGCGGGCCGAGGCTGGGGGAGCTCGATTCCTGCAGGTGGGCGCAGGGGCATCGCCCCAAATAAAGCCGGGGTTACCCCCAGACGTGGCCAGCAGAGCAGTCCCCAGCCATGGCCAGACACAACACCGCACCCCCAGCCCCTTCGGCAGAGTCCCCCGCTGTGTCCTGCGTCCCCTCGTGGCAGGAAGGGGGTGCGGGGGTCCCACGGAGAAGCTGAGGCTGTGGCACTACCCGCCAAGACCGAAACCCCGCGCCTCGCCACCCGCTACATCGCCCACCTCTCCGCCCTGCTGGGGCTCGGCCGGGGGGCTCCTGCAGCCCCTGGGCTGGGCTGGGGAAGGGTCCTCGTGGGGTGGTGGCAGGGGGTGCAAGGTGGGGTGTCCCAGAGCCAGTCACCTCACACAGCTCGGCAGTCCCTGTGAGGGACAGTCCCCAGCCAGGCTCTCCTTCCCAGCTCCTGCAGCAGCCTCTCTCCTGCCCAGCTGCACCCCAGCAGCCGTGGGGCTGGAGCTGACTGCACCCCTGGACACAGAGCCCAGACAGGCACGGTGGCACAGCAGTGGGGCAGTGGCACGGCCATGAGTCGGTGGCACGGCCATGCCACAGAGCTGCACGGGATGGGACACCAGGATCCTCACTAAAGCCACCCTGCAGCGCTGCTCCCCTGTTCCTTACTGCAGGACCTGCTGGCTGCACCCCAGCACGGGCAGGGCTGGGAGCACCCTGCAGCCTGGCACCCCACACACACAGCCAGGTGCTGCCCCGGGCCAGCGGCTCGCTGCCACTGCCAGCCCAGCCCACAGCCCAGATGTGTCCCAGGACTGAGGTGGCAGAGGGACTCACCGCCCAGGCCGTCCCCAGCCCCACTGACCCCCAGCTCCCACCTGCCCGGGGATCCCGTCCCTTCCCTGTGCCCAAAGACAGCTCCATCCCTCCAGGGCACAGGGTAGCCCATGAGGGACTGTCCCTCCCAGCCACCCTGTGGCCCCTGCCCCGAGCCTGCAGCACCTGCCCGGAGCAGGGCAGGCAGAGGGGTCCTGGTGCCGGTCCCCCTGAGCAGGGCCCAGCAGGAGAGCTCACACGCAGCTGTCAGACAGAGGGGCTGGGGCTGGCGTCAGTGAAGCCCCCAGAGCCACTTAGCACCGGGCTCCTAACAGCCAGGGGCTCACAGCCCCAGGCCCTGCCCCGGGCCTGCAGGGCCCCTGGCGCTTCCTACCCAGTCTGTCACAGTCCCCACAGCATGGCCCAGCACCCAGGGTGGCCCTGGAAACCGGGCAAGTTTTTATTTCCACCCCAGAGTGCACCAGCCCCACCTCCCGTGCCAAGCGCCCCAGGTTCCCAGTGCCCGTCATGCAGGCGCCAGCCCCTCCCTGGCACTACGGGCCGGGGGCCACGGGGATGCAGTGAGCGACTCAGGAGTGGGCCAGGGTCCGTCCTGGTGGCCGGGGAAGCGCAGGCCCCTGTTAGGGGCTCTTGCTCTCGTCCTCAAACCAGCTCAGCACCGCGGCCCGGTTCTCCTTCACCCAGTTGATGTTGGCGCGGGTCCGCTCCAGCGCCTGCTCCAGAGCCCGCGTCCCCGACCCAAACCCGATGTCCTGGTTGTCTTTCTTGAACTGCTCCAGCTGCCAGGCAGAGATGGGGCTGGAGCAGGCAGGGCGTGGGCCTGGCAACCCCTGGCAGATCCCAGCAGCTCCCAGCACCACTGACACCACCCAGGAACACCCCAGTAGCCCCTGACAGCCCCTGTGACACTCCAGCACCACCCCAGCATCTCTCAGCTGCTCCCTGGCAGGACACCAACAGTCCCCAGGAGTACCCCAATAGCCTCTGTGAGCCCCCAGCACCACTCCAGCAGCCCCCAACACCACCCAACATCATCCTGACAGCCCCAGTAGCACCCTGAGAGCCCCCAGCACTAGCTCAGCAGCCTCCAGGAGCACCCCAACAGCCTCCAGCAGCCCATGCAGCACCCCAACAGCCCCCAGGAGCACTCTGACAGCCCTTGGCCATCCCTGCCACCCCCCCAGCAGGCACCCAGCAGCCTGTGATAGGGACAGAAGGGGCAGGAAACCCCCTCTCAAGGGCTGCTGGCAAAGGGCAGCTCTGCCAAGGCTGGGGTCCCTGGTCGCCCGGCCCCTGCCAGGGCCCAGCCTCACCTGTTGAAGCTCAAACTCTGAGGAAAAGCGCTGGGTCACAGCTAAAATCAGGCGGGAGAAGGAGAAGGAGCCGCCCCCATACCTGGGAGAGCAGAAGTGTGCTGAGCCAGGGGGGAGGGGACAGGGGAAGGGACAGTGCCACCCCAAGGGGCACAGGCAGACAGGGGCGCCCCCAGCCCCCCGCGGTGCTCACTGGCTGAAGAGAGTCCTCCAGTTGCCACGGATGAAGTCCCAGACCAGGGGCTGCCCCACGACGTTGCTGGCAATGCTGTTGATCGTGGAGGTGGCATCCTGCTTCCGGATCTTTGTAGGGTCGAGGGTGTACTGCAGGTACCTGGAGGGGCAGGATGAGGGGCTGAGGGGCTGGCAGGGGCAGGGACATGATGTGGGTGATGGGCTGGTGGGGACACACCACACATACCGGTTGAGGAGCCAGGGGTGGGGGCTGCAGGTGAGGGCTGTGCGGAGCTTGTCAGCCTCAGACACCACATGGGCCTCCTGGAACTTCTTCCAGAGGAACTCCCAGGCCTCCTCCCCGCCCGTGGCCACCATGCTGCAGTAGATGGCTGAGCGCAGGTTCGGGGGGACCCTGTTGGGGTAAGAGCCGTCAGTGCCAGGAGCCCCTTGCCGTGCCCAGCCCGACCACACAGACAGAATCGGGGCTTCCGAGGACTCACGGGTTGGTGGTGCTGTCCTGCCACTGGCGCAAGTAGCCCTTGGCCAACTCCTGGCACTCGGTGACACCATAGGAGCAGGCGATGCTGATGGCATTGACCTCATTGTACCTGGGGGAGAGAGGCCGTGAGGGCTGGGGTCCGGCACAGGGCACCCACCAGGCAGTGCCGGCTGGAGGCAGGGCTGTGCCCTCTACCCAGCACAGTCAGGGAGACCCCAGGGATCCAGCCCACTCCCGGGGCCACAGTACTCACTGGGCCATCAGGCCACTGGGGCGATCTTCCCAGTTGTTGGTGATGTTTTTGTAGTAGTCGAAGAGAGGGGTCACCTGCTTCTTCATGTATCTCTGGGGGCAAGCGGGAGTCAGTGCCCAGTGACACTGGCAGCAGCCCCCACACCATCGTGGGGGCAATCCTGGCCCCTCACCCCCAGCACGGGGGGGTGGCACCACTCACCGACATGGCCCCAAAGACCTCGCTGCGGTCAAACATCTGCTGGAAGTACTGGAGGTTGCTGAGCGCCGCCTGCCAGGGCATGTATTCCGTCTCCTGGCTCAGGAACCGCGTCGTCTTCAGAGCCAAGGTCACGTTGACGTACTTGGCCCTGTCAGGGGTGAGGGCAGCGTCACCTCCCAGCCCCACTGGCACTGCCCACCCCATCCAGCCCCTCACCCCGGTGGCACTCACACCACCAGGCAGGGCTCACCTGGCCAGGTTAAAGGCATCATCAATGATCTGGGCACGGTTGATCACAGGGAAGACCTGAGAGAGCAGAGTCAGTGTCTCAGGGCAGCCTGAGCAGGGTGGCGTGAATGGGGTCCCACCCCACAGCCCTGAGCACCCCGTGTACCGTGTGGTTAGTGCCAAGCTGCTCAAGGAGCTGATCCCAGTTCTCCTGGTTGTAATTGACACGGAAGTACCCAGTGACATTGAGGTTCAGCAGGAGCCAGCCGGGGCTGTTGAGCCTGAAGTCGTTGTTGGTGTCTGGGAAGGAGACAATTGTTGGTGTCTGGGAAGGGGACAGGAGGCTTTGCCAGAGCCACACCCCACCCTCCAGGGAGGGCCAGGCTCAGCCCCCACCACCACTGCCTCCCTGGGAACCCCGACCAGTGCCATGGCAGTGGAGGTGGCAGCAAGACCCCCACTCACGGCCAGGACACACCATACCTGTGACTTTGGTCAGCCAGTAGCTGCTGTTCCTGTGGCCACTGCCTGTCATCCAGGTGATGGGGATGATCCAGGTGTAGCTGTGCCATGGACAGACAGATGGTGGGACTGGCCCTCATCCCGTGACCCCTCAGTTCCCAGCCAGCCCCACCACACTCACTTGAAGACAGAGGGTCTGTCCACAGGAGATGTGGGGTCCAGCAGAAAATGGGTCTGGTTGACGGTGCCACTGTGGGTGTCAACAGTCACCAGAGGGAAGCCCATCTGCAGCGTCCAGCGGTCCATGATGTTGCTGATATTGTCAGGCAGTTGGACATTGTTGTTCTCCACGGCCTGCGGGGATGGCAGCGCCGCCGGTCACCAGGGCCAGGGGCACGGGCAGCGTGGGGCTTGGCCAGGGCTGCAACCCTCACCCAGCATGTGGGACCCCGTCACACCGGGCAGCCCCCCCAGAGCCAGGGCTGGGGATGCTGCAGGAGCACCAGGCCCCCCCTACCTCTTGCAGATGGACCCAGAGGTCAGTGTAGACGGTGTTGCTGTAGGAGAAGGTGTGGAGGTAGGACTGTGGGAGAGCACCAGGAGAGACGGGTGAGCAAGGGCAAGTCTGGGGTGTGGGACACCCCTAGAGCACCTGGGAAGGTCTCTGCCATGGGATGCCCACCCTGCACCGGGCTTGCTGCCCCCCAGTCCCAGCAGCACCTCACCTGCAGCCCCTTCTTGAAGATGTCCTCAGTGAGGAAGCTCGAGAGCATCCGCAGCACCGACGCTCCCTGCAGGGACAGCAGGTCAGAGAAGCCAGGGACACCCCAGAGTCCACCCCCACCCCAGGACCCCCGTGCACACCTTGCTGTAGGCGATGCTGTCGAAGACTTCACTGATCTGGGCTGGGGTGTTGATCTCCTCCTCGCGGAAGGAGAGCGGGTGGGAGCTGGCCAGGGCGTCAGTCGCCATCACCGCGTGCAGCTCGTTCAGCACCATCAGGTCTTTCTGCAGAGGGGCACCGGCACTGCCTCAGCCCCGCGTGTACCGCCGGGCACCGGGGCAGCCCCCGGCTGCCTGTTCCCCTGCCTGCCCCCACACCCGTCATCCCCGGCACTCACAATGTTCCAGGTGGGCTCAGCAGAGTCGGCACCCAGGTACTCCACGTATGAGGCGAAGCCCTCGTTCAGCCACAGGTCGTTCCACCACCGCAGCGTCACCAAATTCCCAAACCACTGCAGAGGGCACGGCACTCCCTCAGCCGCCAGCCATCAGCCAGGGGAGCGGGCGAGGGGTGCAGCGGGTACCTGGTGTGCCAGCTCGTGGGCGATGACGGTCACCACCCGCTCCTTGTTGCCAATGGAGGAGTAGTTGGCATCGAAGAGCAGCGAGTTCTCCCGGTAGGTCACCAGCCCCCAGTTCTCCATCGCGCCCGCATTGAAATCGGGGAGGCCAACCTGGTCTGGGGGTGGAGGGGTCCCGTCAGTGCCCTGCTGACAGCACGCTGGACCATCTTCCCCCCTGCAGTGGGCACCTCAACCCAGTGCCCCCGGCGCCCCGCAGCACCCACCGGACTTTGGGAGCGGGTAGGAGGTGTTGTAATGCTCCTCAAAGAAGGTGAGGATGGGGCCAGTGACCTTGAGTGCGTAGTCACCCTGGCCCTCGTCGATGGCTTTGGGGCGGCCCCAGATGCGAATCTGGAGAGGAGGGATGCAGGACTCATCTGTGGCCCAGGCTCAGCCACCCAGGTGGGCAGGGAGTGCACCCCACCCCATCCTACCAGTGGCGTCTGCGAGTTATTCTGCACGTAGGAGAACTGGCTGACAATGAAGGCCAGAAGGTACGTGGACATCCGGGGAGTGGTGTCAAACTCAGTGACATTCCAGGACTCCTCATCAATCACCTGCTGCCAGGTGTCTGTGGAGATCAGAGAATCACCCCACAGCCCTGCCGGGCCCCCAGCCCCACAACGGGGTCCCCCTGCCCCACTCACTTTTGACAGGCATGTTGGAAATGGCCTTATAGTCGGAGGGGTGGATCAGTGTCACCGTGAAGTTGGCTTTCATGGCCGGCTCGTCGAAGCAGGGGAAAGCTTTGCGTGCGTCAGCCGCCTGCATCTGCGTGGTGGCCACCACCTGCCTGGGAGCCAACCCCATCAGTCCCGGGGTCCCTGCAGAGGCTGCACCCCCCAGTCTCCTTTCTCCCATCCCCACTGGGGCAGCACGAGGATGCAAGGGGGGCACAGAGGCTCCACACACCCATCCCCTGGTCCTGGTGGGAGAGGAGCCCCAAAGACAGCCCATGCCCTCCACTGCCCTGTGCCAGCCCCATGTCCCCCATTCTCCTTCCCACCACCACATTGGGCCAGCCCTATGGCTTCCACCCCGTCCCCTGCCCTCCACCTACTTGTTGCCTGAGTCGTCCGTGTATTCGCTGCGATAGAAGCCAGCCAGGTCATCGGCCAGCTCCCCGGTGAAGCTGCTGGACAGCCGGTACCGCTGGCCCTGCTGCAGGGGAGCGCCCAGCTGCACCACCAGGTACTGGGTGGGAGTCTCCAGCCAGGTGCGGGTGATGGCAGGGGTTTTGCCACCATCCTCTGCCTGCAAGGTGGCATGGAAGGAGCCCTGCATGGTGTAGTTCAGCTTCTTGCTGTGGATGAGGATGAGGTTGGTGGCTTCCTCGCACATGAAGACCACACTGCTGTTGCCCTTGAAGATGTACATGTTGTTGGCATCAGGCTTCAGGAAGGGCTGCAGGGACACCTCGTAGAACTCCGGCTTCAGCGTGGACGGCAACCTCCAGCGGTTCCAGGGGTTGTTGGGGGCAGGGGTGGTGGTGGTGCCGGGGCCAGCCGTGGTGGTGTTGCCAGGGCCAGTCGTGGTGCCGGTGCCCACATCTGATGTCCCCTTGTTCTTTTCCTGGGCGTACACCACCGAGAGTGCAATGATGGTGGCCACAGCCCCCAGGCCCAGCACGATGGCCACGATGCCCACGGTCTTGCTGATGAAGAAGCCGCCTGCCATGGCGGGCAGCAGGAGAGGAACTGGCAGGGATGGCGCCGGTGCAAGCACGGCTTTTAGCCTCTTGCTTCCACGAGGTTTATTAGTCCAAGTTAATGGGTGAAGGATTAAATGGCCATGGGGTTCAGTGATGAGCTTTCCACCCGCCCGGCCCCCAGCCTGGCGGGAGCACCAACGCCCAGCAACGCTGCTGCAGGGGCAGAGCTGGCAGTGGGGGGTGGCACCATTGGGGAGCGTGCGTGGGCTGTGGGCCTGGACCCCAGTGTCCTCCCCCAGCGCCGGCCTGGCCCTGCAGAAGGAGGGACAGAGCGGGTGGTCGCAGCCAGCAGCCACATCCCCACCATGCTGCAGGGCCCAGAGTGTGTCCCCATCAGCCAAGCCCAGATGCAGACTCAGTGTCACCCCATTTACCCTCGAGTGACAGGCTCTGAGCCACTGTCAGAGGGCCCAGGCTGTCCCTGCCTGCGAGGGGCACAGCTCACAGGCTGCCCCACCCAGGGGAAGCAGGGCGTGGGGTGCAGCACAGGGGTCTGGCAGCGGCGGGGGAATGTCAAGGGGGACACCTGGGAGGAGCTCCCTCTGCCCACAGCCCTCTCAAAGTCCAGGGTCATGAACCCGGAGGCAGCGGGGTCAAACTCCGTCCTTGAGAGCCCAGCCCCAGTGGGCATATGTGAGGTCCCCACCCAGGGTGGGGTGGGGTGGGGGGGACGACGCATCCTGTCACATACTGGGAATAAATAGGAAGTCCCGTTCCCAAGATCTAATCAATCTCTCCGTAGGGAGATACGGGCAGGTGCTGCCAGGAGCCACAGCTGGGGCAAAGGGCAAACCAGGATGAGTGAGTGGTGTCCTCAGGGAGCCCTTGCCCTGTCCCTGACAGCACCTAGCTGCACCCGCCGGGGCCACCGTGCCTGGCACAAATGACTCTGGATGCTACTGGTGTCCCTGGCCACTCTGTCAAAAACAGGCACTCCCTGTTAGGCAGAGTCATCCCCCAGGCCCAGAGCTCACTGCTGACTCTCTCAGCCCATCTGGCTCTGCCCAAAGGCTTTGGGGACAGTCCCTCACAGGACCAAGGGCCACAGGTGGCAGGGAGGGTGCCAGGCACTCTGCACACCCCCGTCCCTTGCTGGCCCTCCCCGCAGCCCCCCGGGGACAGCACGCAAGCAGCCCCCGCTGGCCCGCCTGGGGAGGGGCTGGATGGAGTTAACGGGGAGCAGCAGACACAGCACCCACCCCCCGCCCCCCCCCGCCGCAGGACTCTGTCCCCACCCCAGCAGACCCCCTCTGGAGCCCAGCCAGCGGCACACGCATCTCCCACGTCCCACAGCCGGCACAGATGTTGGGCGTCACCCCCGTGGGCACGTGGGTCCCTGGGGCTCTGGCCCCACACACCCCACACCCCCCCAGAGCCCTCCACACCGTCACGCAC
>VXAX01002133.1:69276-94831 GCA_013399835.1 Leptocoma aspasia | reverse complement strand
CACCGGGGCAGGCTGGCACGGCACGGCGATACCTGGGGCGTGAGGCTGGCACGGCACCCGCCAGGCAGCGTGGCACTGGTGTGCAGGCTGGCACGGCACTGGTGTGCAGGCTGGCACGGCACGGCACGGCACTGGGGTGCAGGCTGGCACGGCACTGGTGTGCAGGCTGGCACGGCACGGCACGGCACTGGTGTGCAGGCTGGCACGGCATGGGACGGCACTGGTGTGCAGGCTGGCACGGCACCAGGACAGCCACGGCACAGCCCGGTACCAGCGTGTGTGACTGACACGGTCCCTGCCAGGCTCCGGGACCTGTCCCCACCCCGCTGCCCCCGGCCCGGCCCCCACTGGGGGTCCTGCTCTGGTCCCAGGGGTGACAGGGGTGGCCCTCCGGCGTGGGTGACCCTCCTGTCCCGGCTGCCAGAGCTTGCCGCACCCCGCCCTTCCCCAGGGGCTGCACCCCCTGCTCCCAAAGCGGTCCCGGCCCCCCTGAACCTGCCCCTCTTCTCCATCCCGGGGCTCCAGGGGTCCCTGGCCCTTCCGTCCCTCCCTCTCCTGCACCCCGAGCCTGTCCTGCTGCTGTGCCCGCAGCTGAGCCCTCGGGGCTGCCCCGTGGCCATCTCCAGCACATTCCCCGAAGCCACGGCACTCTTCCCGTCTGGAATGGGGTTGGAAGCTCAAAGGAAGGTCGGTGCTGTCAGCACCGAATGCTCCAAGTCTTCATTCCCTCCTTCAGCCGCGGTGCTGGGACCAGTTCAGCTCCCGGGGCTGCCGGTGGGGAGAGGAGGGCAGCGAGGAGCAGGCAGGAGCGCTCCTGCTGACCTGCAACTCCCAAATCCCACAGAAACTATTCCCAGTCTGTGCTGTGGGAAAAGAAATGTGATTTTGCTCCAGGAATGTACAGACGAAGTAGCTGCCTCTAAACTGACACTCATCACTCCCCCTCCCAGCCCCTGCTCCCTCCCACCCTTTAACTTCTTATTTTCCTGCACTATTTAAAGGTGAAATTCCCTGAGGAGAGAATTTATTGCAGTCCTAGAGTGGGCCTGTTCATCAAGAGCAGGAGAGTTTTCTTTTGAAAGGAGATGGGTGAAAACTGGAATGTTCAAACAATCTTTCGCTCTTTGCAATTTTTTTTTTTTAATAAATCTATCCCTGCAGGAGTTCCAGTCAGATTTTAGATCCAAGAGAAAGGCTGCAGTGTCCCAGCTATAATGGCTTTCCTTGCTCGTGGTAGGGCAGGAGAAAATGGGAGAGATTAAATAGGGGGGGTGGGGGCACAAAACCAGATCTAATTTGTTCATCCCTTCACAATTAGGCCAGAATTAAAACCCTCCTTCACCTGCACACAAAATGAGAATTGAACAAAAAGGCCATTGATTGGCTTAAGGTTATATTTGATGAGGGTTCTTAGGTTTGGGGTTTCCATTTGAGTTCAGCTCTAAACAGCTTTCAGTTTTCGTTTCCCTTCCAACTCAACAATTAATCATCCACCTGTACCTGCACTACTTGCCCTGGCTCCAAAAATCCTGTAACTTTGGGGCAAATTGAGCCTAAAAACAGCAAATGGGGGAAAAAAAATCACTGAGCAATTTAAGCTCGGTGTAGGTTTGGGGACTGCTCACTCCTGTTATTTGTGTTTGCACAGAATAACATCTAAAATATGCACCAAGGGGAAACTCCCAGGCTGCCTCTGTAATCACAGGATGGAACTGCCCCTGATTTTGGAGGGGAAGAGCAGCATAAAAAATGAGTCTGAACCAAATCAGCAATGAGTGAACCACAAAATATCATTTCAAAGGGACAAAGAATCCCCATTTTGCAGGGTATATTCTTGAGCTGATGGTGGAAGCCTGCTCCTGTGGCAGGAATGGCTGACCAGGAAAATCCACCCTCCAAAAGCAGGAATAGTGCTGCTGCTGAGAAAAACAACCTCAACAGAGCTTTTAGAAGGCAGTGAAGCCTCTTTGGAAGGGAACACCTGGAAGGAACATGCTCAGAGAGCACCTGGATACAGCACTGCTCTCCAAGCTTAAAAGGGAAAAACACAGACCTTTTCCTAGATGTAAATGATAATTATTATTATTATTATATTATTATTAATATTCCTCCTGTGAAAAGAATAAACCCCAGTGTCTCCCCCTCACATGTGTGTGCCAGCTCAGTCCTCACACCTCTGGGGAGCATTTCATGGAGATTTAAAGCCACCCTAAAAATGGCATCCAAGCATTCCAATGCTCAGGATAATTAACTTTCCTCACATTTCCTGGACAAGAAGGTTGAAATTATCCAGGTACCTACCAGTAGCTGGTTTAGGGAGGGAATCCATCAAGTGTTCAGTCTGTCCATGACTGAGTGCAGTTTGTTCCTGGGAACAGGAGCCATTCCAGAAGGATTTGGACTTTGCACAGAGCAAAGCTCAGATTTGCCAAAACAGGCAGTGACAAGGAGGCTGTGATCACACCCTAAAAGCTGCTGCTGTTTATCAAATCACACTTAGGCTAAATTAACACATTAAACTATCAGAGGTCACCAATAAAATCAGTGGGATGGAAATCAGCTCCAGAGAGAGCCTAAAGCCAGACACACCTGTGGCTTTAACTAATCTACACTTCAAGGATTACTAGATTAAAATTAAAACCAGAATTAGCCTCACGTGGGTCCTCTGTCAAATAAATGCCCAGGAAAGCAGCACCTTACATTTATGGCCCTGCTGAGCACAGCCCCTGCCCACAGCAGCTCCTCTGGATCCCAAAAATGTCCCGAGCAGTGGCACGGGATTGTTCTGCTCAGGATCTCCCAAGGCAGAGGGAAGATGGGATCAGGTTCCGCTCTGAAATGTCCTGGTTTTGTTGTACACAAAGTTATCCAAGCCCAGGGCAGCTCCCAGGAGAATCAGGATCCCACCAGATACCAATCCTTTTATAGGAACACAACCTTCCTCTGGCTCGTGGATCTGGCCAGGGCTGGAATGAGTGATCCCAAAACTCCCAAGCTTTTCCTCTCCTTCAGGAATAACAAAGAACATGCTGAACAACAATGAAGAGCCGAGATTTCTTGTTCGCTGGGATAAAAGCAGGGCTAGAGTTTTGCACACTTAATTAAAAGATGAATTGGCCTGCTCCAACCTTTCTCCAAGGTGCCAGTTCTAGCACTGGGTGTAATCACGAGGGGTTGATGCAAATGACGTTTCTAGGGGTGACCACATGGAAAAATCAAATACAGATCATGTTTCCTCTTTGGAGGTTAACAATACAGAAGAAAGAGGCATAAAGAGGTTTAACAGGAGGACCTTGCAGGTAAATCTGTGGTGTTTAACACCCATAAACCTGGTGACACCACAAATACAGTGTATGGGAACAACACACGCCCCAAAGGATACAGAACCTGCCAGGAATTAAACTGAGCAGCACTTTGGAGACCTGAAACCTGCAGGTTTCCAAAAGTATTTTAAGCATCCAAAATAAATACATATATATTTATGGACGTATTTTAAATACTCTTAAAGCCTGGCCTTTTGTTCCTATGAGTTTATAGAAGATGCAGCAAGGCCAAAACATCTCACTGTGTTTTTCCAAGCATTTTCTGCCTTCTCCCGTCCCTTCCTCCTCTCCTTTCCTCCTCCTTGTCCCCCTTCCACTGCTCCCACTCCCACTGTGCCTTTTATCTGAGCACAAGTGTTGGAGTGGATGTCTCGCTCCCCAGCTCTGGGGGAGGAGGAGAAAGAGCCCTTTCCATATAGGTTTAAGCATGAGGGGCACCTTTCATCCCAATGTTTTCACATCAAAAAGATGCAAATGGAGAGAGGAGCTGCATTCTTCCCTAATGCAATTAAAATGGAAGAGGCAATTTGAAAGGCAGCGGGGAGATTTACAAGAAAGCTGAAGGCAAAAGGGAAGAAAGCAAGCCTGAGACTATGTTAAAAAATCAATATATGTTTAGGGTTACATAAACGCAGGGAGTAATTCAACAGTGGGAAGAGCACGGTGAGTGGAGGGATGAGGACGTGAGACACAAAGACAGAACCCAAGGTTCTCCTGCTGTCAAAGAGATTTTTTATATCAGCTCCCAAGGAGCAGGTCTGTGGTTTCGGGGCAGTCACCTTTCCTTTGGAAAGCTGCTTTTGTGTTCCTTTGAGAGCAGGGCTGTTCTTTTTCCTCACTGCTTGGTTTGATGTCCTTATCAGCGTTCTTTATCAGCCCCATCAGGAAGTGTGAGCTATCCCAAGGGTCAGGGATGTGCCATCAGCTTCCCTTTGGAGCAAGGCAGCTGCAGCAGCTCGCGTGGGATTCCTGCCCTTCACCCTTCCAGTAAACCTGAAAATTCCAGACGTTCCTGAACTCAGTCACTTTGACTGAAATAAAAAACAGACTTCTCTTAACTATATAAAAGCCCCAAAGCATATCCAATAAAACTTGAATCTGATCTTCCACACAGTGTTTTGATTTATTTATTTATTTATTTATTGTTACTAATACAATGCAAATTGTCATTTCTGTCTTGAGTATAACACTGATAACATCATTGTTACCAAGTCTGGCAAACAGAGGCAAGGTTTGCCCTAATAAAAGGGAGGACTCTCAGGGAAATCAAAAAGCTGTTGATGAACATTCTTATCTCTTTTCAGTAATTCAGTATTTGACAGATGCCAATAACCTGAATTCATCTTGAGACACTGGGGTTTTTTACTGTCATTTCCTTTGTTCCTCTCATAGAAATCACTTCCAACCCTCTCTTACTTTACACCCTCAAAAACTGTAAAAAAAACCTCAAAAATCTGTTTCTCTCTGAGGTTCTCAAAAGTCAAACTTGGAGAATGAAGGGAAGACAATGCCTGTCCTAAGGATATTACAAATCAAGGAGCAGATTTTGTTCTCCCCATCTTGTACTGAGTTGTACTTTACAACTTGCTACAAAAGACAAGGGAACGTGAGCCAGGGTAGGAAAGTCCATCCCAAGGCAAGGATGTGCTACATCAAGAGCCTGAGCTTGGATAAGTACCAGAGTAAAACATTATTATTTCATTAAAAGCTTTAAAAATGAATTCAACTTTCAGATATTCTAATGTGCTTGCACAAGAAGTTTATTCTAACAAATTTCCAGATTAAAAAAAATGACATTATTTTGTCAATACTTGAATCTTTCTAATATATTTTAATGGGAATTAAATGTGCCCAGCCCTAAGCTCCTGATTGCAATGTTTGCAATGCTCAGGCCAAAGCCACTGAAAGTTTATGACTCACACAAAGCCAACCAAACAATCTCAGCTTTATTTATTCTCTGCTGTTGGAATTCAACTAAAACATGGAAAAGGAAGGGATTTGGGGGGTTTTAATTGGAAGTGTCCTCCTGAAGATGTGCTGCCAGTGAGATTCCAGTGGACGGGATGTGAGCTGATCATTCCAAGGCTGAACCTCACCGTGCTCCTCTGCCTCTCCAGCCTGGAGAGGCCCCTCTGCAGCACAGCCACCACTGCTGTCCCTGCCTGCTTCCCTTCCAGGCTGGATTGTGTCAGGAGCAGCTCCTTCAGCCCAGCAGCCCTTGTGCCACCACCCCTCACATCCACACCCACCCCCAGATTCCCAGGAAAGAGCTTCTGCCTGGCAGCTTCCTTGGCTCTGCTCCTGCCCGTGCACACACCAGGTGAGGCCTCCAGCCACGGCTGGCAGCTTTTGGGGTGTCTCTCACCCTTTGCTCTCCAGTCTGGCTCCCCAATCCATCCCTGAGCAGCAGCAAGGAGAATTCCTGGCCCTCAGGCAGCAGTGATGGCACTGCTGTCACCCACGGGAGCAGTGGTGGCACTGCTGTCACCCATGGGTTTGGTCACTGTCACTCCAGAGTTCACAGCACAGCCACCAACAGAACCCTCAGAGGTTGTTGGGAAGGGATTTGCCCATAAAAGCAGTTTCCTTCCCCAAAATGCAGCTGAAGCACAAGCAGAGCGCTGCAGCTTTGAGATTTAAAAGTGTTCCTGGTTTGGTTTTGTTTGGAAATGTCACCTCCCTGCACTGATGGGGCAGTTACAAACAACACCCCTGCACCTACCTGGAGCAGCACAGAACCAGCTGCATTATGACTTTGTGTTTTTGTTTTCTCCTGCCCCCAGGAATCTGACAGCTGTGGACACAGATGAGATGAGATCCAGGTTAAGGCAAGTATGACAAGATCAGATTTCCCCAGTGCTGAGACATTCCCCCCTCCTGGACTTCCAAGGGGAGGTGGACACTTGGCTACTCCATAAATCAGAGGGGCATTTCTCAGCTTCTCAAGTGCTTTTATTGCAGTTTCTTTCTTCAGGCTACTTGAGAGAGATGTTGAATACACGGCCAAGGAGCACTAAAATATTCTGTTGTCACCCCTCCTGATGCATGACTTGCCAGCAGTGCCACTTGTAGACATTCATCAAAGATGGGCCACGTTGCACTCGGTCCCTTATGTGAAATGAGCTTTCAATCAGCTCTCCCTCAACCACAGTAAAATCTGAGTTCTAAACTTCCTTGAAAATCCCCATTTCTCTCTGACTCTGTGAACATATTGTTCCAAACTGGCAGGAACTGTTATTTACATCTTTTAGCACCAACAGAATGCTGAGCTATATAAACATGGTTATTACTAGTCAGAATGTGCTGCTAATTAGGAAAAGAGACCCTCAGTTCCCTGTGAGCCTGAGTGGGACGAACTTTATTTCTATAAAGAGGATGAACTGCATCCTATCAAACACAGCATCCTCAAACAATGATGCTCCAAGATCTCTGAAACCTAATTTTGGCCTCCAAGCATTTGGGAGGAGGGTGGAGGGGGTTTGGAGCAAGCTGTCATTTGAAATAAACAGCCCTGAACGTACTTACAGCTCCTCAAAGGGAAATATCCCGGGGCAAATCCTCCTGTCCCGATTGGAAGCAGGAATCAAGAGCAGAATAGCCTTGTTCCAGAGGTTTAAGTCCAAAATGGGATTTGGATCAGGGAGGGAATGGGGAGGGCAGAGCCGCTTTGGACTTCAGAACTGCTCAGATGAGTGAATTTTTAGGATTTGTCACACAGAGCACATATCAAAGGCAAATGACTTAAAAGCCTTTGAAATTCCATCAGAATTATGGAAGAGTGGGGGGGTTAAATTCCAGTTTACAGCTCAGTGCCTGTAGGGGAGCTCACCTCTCCACTAATCTGGAGTGGTTTTTCACTCAGGACCTTTCTCCAGATCCCAGATTTGCAATCAGTGAGGAAACCTCCTCAATGCCAGTATAACTAAAACTCCAGAGGATTAAAACCCCAAATTCAAGCCCAGTCCAAGAGCAGATACATAGAAGAGGGGAAATGAAACCCCTTCATTAATGTGAGAACTCCTGTTTGCAGCTGATTTTGTTACTGTGGGTAATGTACAGAACAGGCCTTTGATTTCCCTCTTTTCTGGGAATATTTTGGGAAAGAAAAAAAACCTTCCACTGAAACAATTCCTCTGATAGAAGGTTACACTTGTTGCAGCACTTGTTTTGCTTTCAGCCCCAGGACAAGCTCTGGCACCACCGGAAAATTGATTGGATTTTCTCCAATTATCTCTTGCAGAAAACAAGGAATCCCAAACTGGCAGCTGGCTGAGCCTTCCTGCCCCTTGATGAAGAAGGCAACACATTCCTGACCTCAACACCTGGGATAAAGCTGACCTGTGCTGGAAACTTGGTGCCACAGGCTGCTGTTCCTGCACTCCCTGGCTCCAAACCCCACTGCTGAGCCTCCCCTATGCCTGCAGAACCCGAGGGCAGAGCCGGCTCCGGGCTCCAGGTGACACAGCAGCGCTAGCTCTGCTTCTCCAGGAATTCTGAGAACAGCTCCGGAGTCCCAATGAGGCCCAAGTTCAAGGAGGCTCCTGGAGCTGCACTTTTGGCCTCAGCAGATGATGAGAACTTTGCTGATCTGAACTCCACCAGGGACACGGAGAGCGAGCAGCTGGAGGGGTCCCTCTCGTCCACCATCGCCCTGATCATCGTGCTGGTCATCCTCTTCTCCCTGGTAACGACATCCCTCATCACCTACTGCTTCCACAAGTGGAAACTCAGAGGGAAAAGACTGCAGAAAGCACAAGAGGAGTATCAGAGAGACCAAGAAAAGAGCATTTGCCAAAGCACACCTGGACTTGTTTCATAAAAAGAGAAAACCAGGATCCACCATGAAGTACTCTTGAATTACCTGAAAATGAAAATCATGAGAGAACTGCAAACTTGAAATTTCCAAGCAAATACATCCTTGTTTTATCTCATTTCTAAGAGTTGTTAGCAGTTTGGAGATTTCCTACAGCTTTATTATACATATATATATATATATATTTATACATTTAGTCTCATTTGTGCAATGATGTATTTTTAATCTCTTCTGTCATTTTAATCCTTGCTGGGCAAATTATGGCAGTGCCTGTGAGGGTGGGGAGGCCCTAGCACAGATTCCCAGAGAAGTTGTGGTTGCCCCTGGATCCCTGAGTGTCCAAGGCCAGGCTGGAGCAGCCTGGGATAGTGGAAGGTGCCCCTGCCACGGCAGGGGTGGAATGGGATGAGTTTTTAGGTCCATTCCAACTCTAACCACAATTTTCTCTGTATTACTGAACCAGTACATTTCAGTCTGTTGCTTTCACGCCTTCAAAAACCCGCTGGAAGGTGAAGGGGCAGATTTGGGGTATCCCAAACCAGCTCAGCTGGTCCGGACCAGGGAGCTGTGCTGCACTGATCCCATCAGGGCTGAAGTGTTGGAGTGGGTGAGTCCCAGCTGGCGCTGCCAGGCTGCTCCTCAAGAGCTCCTTGTGGGCCCAGGCTGGCATTTCAGTGTTTCCTTCACACCAGGGCTGTGCTGAGAGGTGCTTGTGACATGCCCACAAGTGGATTAAGGACATCCAGTGTTAATGGAACTCAAATTCCTAAGGGAAGAGACAGCCTAAACCCCTTTTTAAAATTAGATATCTAATCCTTTTTAAACCACCCATACCACGGTGTGTTTCTATTTCCATAGCCTGTCCTGTGATGTCACAGAGAAATGACAGATTTATTGTGAGTAGCACATCTAAGTAATCTTTTCTAACCAAGTGATGGATGTAATATTAATAAATGTCACTGTTTTATAAAGTAGAAACCATGTGAAGTTGCCACCAGCCCCCTGCTCAAGTCTACAGCTTGCTTGCAATTACCAGTACTGCTGTATGTATTTTTAAACAAGCTATAATACTGTGATGATGCTGTAAACTTACCTCTGTAGGAAAAAAAATGTTCTATTTCAAAATGTCAGGATGAAGGATGCAAATGTTCTGAAAGTGCTATCAACAACAACAAAAAAGAATTTTCACAGAATATTCTAAAGGATTCTGTTACATGCTACAAATCTATTTTACAAGGGTATTTATGGATCATACAGCCTAGTCTGTGAGAACAGTACTATTTTATTACAGAATAAATAAATGAATAAATAAGCAATGAATATCCATGCCCCGAAGCTGGAAAATGTCTGGGGTTTTTTTAAGTACGCTGATCAATTCTTTAGGTAACGTGTAAGATGGAGGTTCCTGACACTCCCCCTCATCTCCCATCCACATCCTGGTGTTGTCAGATCTTCAGAATCAGTTGTGGAGAAAACAAAAAGGACAAATAGTTGCATGAAAACAATGCAGGTGTGGTGTTTATAGAGATAATATCTGTTTTGCCGTCATTTAAACCCGGAGCAGTCAGGAAAGCAGCCCCGGGGCAGGCAGGGCTGATCTGCACACACCCAGTGCTTTCCTCAGGGCACAATCAAAAGTCACTCTCTGAAAATCACAGCCAGTGGTAATAAAGTTACAGCTTGAAGAATGCAAGGAGATTGGGAAATGCCTGAAGAATGCAGAGCTGGGAGCACTGCAGCTCTTGCTGGAGGATCCGTGGATGGTTTGAGGGAACTGCACTCAGCTCAGGGTTTTACTGAGAGCTGGGTGCTGGGCCAGCTCCAGCTCCACAGGGGAACACGAGCCCTTCCAGCAGCAAAACCCCATCCTTGGTGCCACCAGCTGGAAATTTTTGTCAAGTTCCCAACAGGAATAAATGAGTTCAGGTTCTTTTCTTGGAACCTCATCAAATTGGCTGTGGTAAAAAATAAAACTAAAAAAACACCTGAGTCTCACCCACCCCAAACCCATGAGGGGAATTTCTGAGGAGGCACTGAGGGACCCCAGGGGAGCCTGGAGCATTTCAGATTTTCGTGTAACTTCAGAGAAAAGGTTCAGGATTAATGGAAGGAGGCCACAAAGGTGCTCCGAGGGCTGGAGCCCCTCTCCCATGAGGAAAAACTGAGCGTTGGGAGTGTTCAGCTGGAGAAGGGATGGCTCCAGGCAAACATTCCTGTACCTGAAGGGGGCTACAGGAAAGATGGGGCACAGCTCTCAGCAGGCCCCGCGCCCTCAGGACAAGGGAGAATGGTTTTACCTGCAGGAAGGTTGGTTTAGATCAGACACGAGAAGGTTTTTACACTGAGGGTGAGGAGGCCCTGGAATAGAATTCCCAGAGAAGCTGTGGCTGCCCCTGGATCCCTGAAAGCGTCCAAGGCCAGGTTGGATCACCCTGGAATAGTGGAAGGTGTCCTTGCCATAGCAGGGTGGGTTAGGTGGCCTTTGGAAGGTCTCTTCCAACTCAAACTTTCCTATGATCCTACACTGGACCTGTGGGACCACAACAGATTTCCTCAGTAGCTGGAAATCCAAATTCAAATATCCCAGAATCATGGAATGTTTTGGGTTGGAAGGGACCTTAAAGCTCATCCAGTGCCACCCCCTTGGCACAGGCAGGGCCACCTGCCACTAGAACAGGTCACCTGTGAATGTTTAGCTTTGCTGCCAGCTCACATCCAGGGAAGTTAATGACACTAAAACTTTATTCCCACTCAGAGCTGGGCTAGCAGCCTGTTGGGATTGAGATGGAAGTTTTTCCTAGAGATGGATGGAAAGGAGACTAAGGAATGAGGGAGGCAGGCATGCAGGCATTTTTTATAAGGCTAGAGCAAATGAAAGGGAAAGTTACAGTGCTGCAGTCCATGGGAAACTGATTTTAATGATAATCTGGGGAATGTAAGTTTCTCCAAAGGGTCAGTTATAAAATCCAACATCCTAAAAGTGGGTATCAGCATACACAGAGCATGAAACAACTGAGATGGGAGAAACCTTCTCTGTTAGCACAGAGTTCAGAGCACTGAACCCCATCACATCAGCAATCATCCAGAAGATTAAATCATCCAAGTCTGGGTGCCATGAAAGCCACAAAGGCAAAGCTGCAGAGCACTTTGAAGAGGCAGATTGATTTGTTTCACAGCCACAGCTGCTTTTCCCAAGGAATTCCTCTTGAGCCACCCTGCTTCTTTATGCCCCAGCAAGCACAAACCAGGCAGCAGATGAGTCAATATTCCTCGACCAGAGTTTTGAGGTTTCTTTGGATCAAAAGAAAAATCTGCTGCTGGAGGGAGGAGCTCCTGGAAGGGGAAAAAGGAAGACACATCCTCCACCCTCTTTCCCACATCCTCCCTGGCAGAGTTTTGGATCCCCAGCCTCAAAAACTGCAGGATTAGAAAATAAATTATTTAGGGGCTCGGATCATTCATTCCATTGCATATCTCCAAGAGCTGCTAAAGAAAAACACTCAGATCTCAGAGTCATTGCTGATAAAAGAATGAAAAAACTGTAGTGAGCAGCAGGAAAATGCATCCAACAGCCATCAGCAAAATCTGCTTTGATTTTCCTGAGGAGTTACCTGAGTTCTGTTTGTAACATCTATGCAAACAAACAAGAGCTGTGCAGGCACTGTGTGTGAGCAGGATGTTGTTCCACAGACAAATACTGTCAGACACATAACCCAAATAACTCACAGTTCAGGATTTACAGAAAGGCTTGACAGCAGCTGCAAAGAAATTTCAGTAGCTCTAGAAAGCTTCTATGTTCTGAAAAAAGAAATATCAACATGTGCGTGGAAGTCACTTCTTGTGGGTCTGCAAGGGCTGAAATCTGTGCTACAGAATGACATTTTCAAAGGATTCAGTTCCTGATCACCTCCTATACACCTGACAGCCCTTCCAAGGCTCCACCTGAAATTCTGGGTGCCTTTCCCAGCGTTTGCAGGGACTTCCAAAGGCTCAGAGAACCAGGGAGTGCAGACCAAAACAAGTAAGGAACAGAGGTGGGGTATCCATGAAGAGATTGGAAGGCAGGATATTTAAGGGATTTAAACATTTCTAAGGATTCCAGAGCATCAGGAAGGAACAAGCAGGGCTGATTCATTATCCAGGGGCTCTGCAGGGACAATTCAGAAGGAGATGTTTTTAGGGGAATATTTTTGGTGGACTATTAAAGCTGTTTGCAAGGACAACCAGCACTGAGTAACTCAGAGCTGGGCTGGGTTCTCACCTGGTGCTTGACCTACTCAGGATCCACTCCCAGGGAAATCACTCAGAGCAGATTTTGAAGCAGTAGAAGGCAGAACTTTGCTAACACTTCTGTTTATATCCCAGCATTTCCCTCCAGGTTTTCCATTGGTTTGTGGGAAGTGAGAACAAGAGGCTAAACAGCCCTCAAGGACTCTGATAAACAGTACAGAGCATGAGGAGGGAAACAACCACATGAAATACAAACCCCACTTCAGCAGTGAGAGGTCTTGTCCCAAAATGGGGGAAGAAAATGCAACAGGGGGCTTTAATCCTCTCTGCTTTGGCACAAAAATACAGTGTGGGTTCATAGACAGGGATATTCCTCCAAGATTTCCAGAGATGTGAATGCAGAGAAATCAGGAAATGGGAGGCTGAGGAGAGTCAGGCCATGGCTGGAGCAAGGGGCTGAGCCCTTGCTGTCAGCTTTGATCACAAAGGGGCTGCAGAGGCGCCCACAGAACAGCACCAGGCTTTGGAGGCCACAGTGAGGATGATTTCGTTGCCTAACCCAAAGATTCCCAGCACAATTCCATTTTATCTGGATGTGTACTGAACCTCAGATCCAGTCTTTGAACGACAGTGACTTCGTCATCTTGAAAAATTATAACAAATTTCAAAGTATTTTCTTATAATTCTTATTCCAGCTTTAATCTGTTGGTTTTATTCTCTCTATCCTATATAGATTCCACGATTAATTTATTATCATTTCTCATGCCATTGGCATCCTCAGTCCTGCTGATTAATTTCTGTTACAGCCTCATTATTTCCCTTCTATAAATACTTTTCATTTTACTGCTTTTTATAGTTAACTTTGCTTTCTGTCCTCCACCTGAGGCTCTCACTTTCAATTTACCATGAGGCAGTGGGCAAAGACTGAGCTGAAATGCAGTAATTACACCTCCCTGCCCTGGCAAACGGAATCATTTATTTTCCTTATGGATGGAAGCAGCTGGGAGCTGCTCTGCAATCCCACAGCAATCCCACAAAAAACAATACTTCTGGCTTGCCAGATTAATAATGGAAACTGTTGGCTTCTGGAATTTGAGAAACCCATGGAGATGGATTACAATATATTGCAACATTTGCATTGAGGAAGGAGAAAGGGTTGACTCACACCCCAGCCAGGCAGATCTGGTTCCACCTGCAGGAATATTAAAGCAGCACCCAATCCATCACTGCCAGAGCAGCTCAGATCCAAAATCACTGGAATTCTGGAGGTGACTGCCCACAGGAGGCTCTCCCAGTTCTTCACCCACTGGCGCGATGGTTAATTCAGACTTTCCATTTCCTGACCCTTCAGCCTTTGCCACAAATCCCCGGGATCCTCTGAAGGTTTGGGAAAGCTTCTGAGTGCTTCTCCTAGAAGTGTGAGCATGTCCTGAAATAGAAATGAAACATGGAATTATTCAGGATTGTATCCCTGCCACTTCTCACAGCCTGTATCACACACCCAGTCCCTCAAACCCAGCCAGGCGGGCAGCATTCATCCACACATTTTGGGGGATTTGAAAGGATTCTGTTTAAAAACTCTGTCCAACAGCATTGCCCAAAAAGCAGGATTCTTCTCTAAGGGGGGACAGGGAAAAGCAGCTGGCCTTGCAGGGAAGCAGGGGGGAAAAGTGGGAAAAAGTGAAGCCTCTCCTGAGACTGAAGCTCTCAAACCTTAGGTATGGAGTGAGGAAGAGTCAAAATTCTGGAGACTGGAATTATTAGGGAAGAAAGGAATGTGTGGTACAGCATGAACTCCCACCCTGCTCATCAACATGGGAAGAGACCTGGGAGCTGCAGGAAGGCTCCTGCCTTCAGTCTGACTCCCTCCCAAAGAGGGAGGGAAGAGTTCTTCCTTCAGGAAGATCCTCCTGAAGAACAGCCACAGGAAACCCAGGGAATTCTGCACATTTCACTGCTCACCCAGCTGTTCCAGAGGCACTTCCTACCAACAAAGCTTCGATCCTCGGCACACTGGCACAGAGAAAGGAATTCCAAGAAGAAATCTCAGAGTATCCCAAGGCCTCAGCCTCCATCACACAGTGCAGTGTCCTATTCCAAGATTGCCATGGCAAAGGATGAGCAAGGAAGCCCAGTATGGGCAGTTACCTCCTATCACATCATTTAATTTGCCATTCCAGCTTGGACAGCCCAGCAGAAAACACACGGGGGAGATGTTATCAAAAGGGACCCAAAACCAATTCCAGGACATCCTGGGAATGACCTTCAGCTTCCATAAATCAGGCAGCTCAAATGACTTGAGGAGAACCTTGGTCCCAAGCATCTTATTAATGAAATGGACCCAAATTCTATTTTGGTTTGCACTGATCTCACTGCCATAAATCAGGGGGAATCTGAATTACAGATTCTTTCATTACAGCACCTATAAAATGTAGCATGAATTTTTTTCAACAGTATTTGCTTACTCTGGAGTAAAACTGTTCTTCCAATTTCTCTTGGATTAAAGCACCTTCCAGGAGCGTCTTTTTTCGCCTGAGAAAGGCAACCTTGGCCAGCTCTGCTTCCTTCTGCTGGCAGTCAGGACATGTTGAAGCCTCGTGGATTTCAGCTTCTGTCACCTGGAAGAGGAAACTTTGATGCCACGAGCAATGTCTGGCCTGGCAACTTTGAGAACAATTAATAAAAATACACAGAGGTACTGTCTAAAGACAAAAATTGGCTTTTTAGGCAGTGGTAAAATAAATGAGAGTCACAATTCCATCATCTGTAACTGTTCCTATGCTGACTGTGTGCAAGGCCTTAAACACCAACCAGAGGGGTTATAAGTTATATTTATACATTTTACAAATAAATTAAGAGGCAAATAAACTCTAGAACTATTAGTTCAAACATGCAGCTCTGAGCCAGAATCCAACCCAGACTCTGCAGTTCTGTCTGTAAGATAATCAGTGCTACTCAGTGATTCCTAGGTTAGTTTATCCACCATGAAATCTTAAGCTTATTTAACAGCATTACACAAATCCCAGGGTTTGTGCTTTTATGAAATATCAACGGTTCTATCTGATTTAATTGACTCAGATTCTGTCTGGCTCCATAAACACAATAAATTGCTACAAAAGCAGGGGAATCAACCCAAGGAAGTCCCATCCCAGGCCTCTCTAGCCCCTTTTCCCTGCCTTCTCTGGATAGAAACGTTGTTGTGTGGAGCTACAGACAGAACCAAGCAGAAGAGCAGATAAAGTTACTTTGCTTAGGGAATGTATTCCCACAATGTAAGACAAATAAAGAGGAAGTAAAAATTCCACAAAATTCGCAAGGTGGGTTAACATTAATAGAAATTGAAAAAGCAGATGGCTGAAATGTCAAAATCGTTTTAAAAGACAGGAAGCCTGAAATAATTATCACACCAGAACTGACTTTAAAGGGTTATTTTTAGGTGCAGGGCTGACGGGAGGAGCTGGGCCATAAAACCCATCCTGTGGTGGGAAAAAACCACTGGGCTGGTGACAAAAGAAGAGATTTGAATTGTGTGATGATGAGAGAGAGGCTTCTTAACCAGGGACTGAGGTCAGCAAGATTTTATTGGAACTGCTTTTATCGATATTATCTAATACCTAAGAAAGCTGGGAGCACAGGGAGGTTTTGTCTTTGGAATTCTTCTAATCCTGGAGTCACAAAGACTTCACAACAAATAATACACAGAATAATTTGATAGATAAACAATTGGGGCAAACACAATCAGAGAAAAAGGCTTTTTCCTTCAGCTGATCCAGGGCTTCTTGTAAAATAAATGATGATCCCAGCATTGCTCAATCACACGAATCAGGATTTTATCAGCAGACAATATTTTATGATGATTATTTGCTACCAACAGTTCTACAGTGATGTCTAAGAAATGAAAAGGATAAATCTTGGGTTATCAACCCAAAACCTCTTCCAGAGGCCTGAGCCTGGCATCAGTAAGGTCTGCCTGACTTGGTCCTGTTATTACGGCTTTTTTCTCCAGTGGTTCTCCCAGAATTTAGGGAAAATCTCCCTTTCTCTCCCCCAGTACCTGTTTCACAGCCTCCCTGGTGTTTTCCAGCAGGATCCTGTTCATCAGCTGGGCAGGAACAGCACAGGAATCTCCAGTCTCAGCTTGCCTTGCTGGGAGTCGCCACTGCAGCTTCCTGCACTTCTCTGGCTGCCCCTGCTGCATCCCGCTGATCCTCCTGCTGCAGAAAGACCTGAGAGCACCCAGCTCTCCATGGGGTAATTCAGGAATTCCTGCCAGGCATAAATCAACAGGACAAGAGCATCAATGGCTGTGTCAGGGAAAGAGGAATTGCTGCTCTTTATCTGTGTGACCTCGTGTTAGCCAAGGAAAACCCAAACCCAGGGTCAGGCCCTGCCTGCAGCAACAGCAGAGCAGAATTTAAACACAAATGTGGATGGGAGCTGTAGGAACTTGCACAATAAATGGCTCTAAAACAGGCTCCAAAGATGGGAGGAAATAAAAAGACAAAAGGCTAATGGCACAGGATAAACAGATTAGCAAAGCAAGCAGTTAATCATTACTGACATTAAATAAACTGGCTGTCAGTAATACAGATTTAGCATCTCACTACCTGAAACTGCAACTTGCTAAACCCAAATTAATTAATATTTCAGGAGAGCTCTTCATCAATAACTCTAAGGAGCAATTCGTAAGAAAAATTAGAGGCAGTGTCCACTGAAGTCACTCTGGAAACACCTCCCATAAATTCCACAAACTACAGAAAGGCCATTTTTTTTTGGAGGAAATGCAATTAGAAAACACTTTTCCTCTAAAGCTTCAACAATCAATTCCTAAATTCTTTATAAGATCTTATTTAAAAAATATCATTCCCTCTTTCATCTTCTCTTATCCTTCCCAGTGGCATGTAAAAATAAATAAAATAGAGATTAGACTTCAGCAGGGCGGGTTAGGATGGATTTACAACTTCATTCAGGGCTTTTGGAGAGATTTTGCAGAGGCTTAGAGCACAATCAGTGCAGTATTTCATGGACATCAGCACAGGATGGGGCTGGTGAGGTGGAGACACCACAACTCTTGAGGTTGCCTTGCCCAGATTTCCCCCAAAGTCAGGCAGGTGATGACTCCAAAGTGTGGCCAGTTCAAATCCAAGGATTCACACCCAAATTCCTGCTGGGAGTTTGGATTATATAATTTCAACAACCCCTCCACATTCTGTTTTTTTCAGGATTAAATTCAATTTCCAGACAGGCACTTGGCATTCCAGTCCCACAACACAAATCCTCAAAATACTGAACAATGGGAATATAAAACTTCCCCTAAATTCCCTGGGATTTATTTAGTCCTCAGTGCACAAGACACAGTTGTGGAATTCTGCAAAGAAACTGAGCGTCTCCTCAGAAATCCAGTGCTTATAAAGGATAAGGGAATCCATAATTCAAACTAAGCAAAGCAGGGATTTTGTGGCTTCATGGACAACATGGAAAATATGTTTAAGTGCAACTACCACAGTTCAGAATTGAGCATCACAGAGCAATTTACTCCTCCTATGAAGACAATGTATCAAAATGATTAAAAGGAAAGACACGGTGACAATTTATAGACACATAAATAAGAATTAGCAATACCTTAAAATGAAACATAATTTTTAAAAATTCTGAGGGAGCATCATAAATATCTGAGTGGAAACCACCATTTCAGTCATCAGGTGATTTTCCTTACAATAATCGTGTAAAAAATGTGGGAATCATGTGCCACTACTGGGTTTAATCACACTAATAAAATCTTCCTGGCAGGTTCATTTCTGCTGAACATAGAATGAATAAAAAGACTAAAAACTTACCACTGCGACGGGGAAAAAACCCAGAACAAAAGAATTTGAGTACTCAAGGGGAGAAGTAAAACACATCAGGTCCACTGAGCACCTAGTGACAGTTTAATACCAGCCTGAATAACTCACTTAACGTTCTTCTGACATCCACAAGTGCAATTTATTAAGAATTGGTTTCTAATAATGCATAAATCCTGTGCTGCCACACACCCACCCATCTGCTCATCTGCACCTCCAGGCTTCAGAAGAAACACTGGCAAAGGGAACAGCAATTTTTAAACCTCACTGCACGACTCAGTGCTGGAGTTACTTCTTCATATTAACTCATGTTTAACAGCAATTTCAGAAAGAATATAGGGATCAAGGATTAGAAGTTTTCTGAAACAAACCAAAAAGCAATGAGAAAAGTTTGTCTTTTAACTGAAGTATTTACACATTCAGATCTCCCCCAGGTGTGGGAGGTTCACCTGCCCAGGGGATCTCAGCTCTTGCTTTGGGGGTTGTGTTTATTCCGTGTCTCTCACAGATTCCCTCTTTTCCACGTGTGATCCAGACATGCTGGAATGCTCCTTCTCCAGCTGTGGTGGCAGATCCAAGGTCAGTGCAGAGGATCCCTGCCAGTGCCAATGACTGCTCCACAAGGACATTTTCCTGCTGTTTGGTTGCTCCAAGTCCAGTGTTCCCTCTCCTCATTGCAGAGGAGTAAGGCAGAGCAGGTGACAAGAGCAGCCCAAGTGACACCATCAATCCGAGCCACATCTCACCCAGCAGGAAGGTCACAAAACATGGAATGTTTAGGCAGTAAAGCCCCACAAAGTGCACCAGGAAGCTGCTGTGATTCCAGCAGCCCAGGAGAGATAAGCTAATCCCCATGTCTGCATCCCAAACCCTGCTGAGGGGGTTGGAGCTCAGTGACCTGTGTAGGTTTTGCTGTCTGTGTACGACTCCAGCCTTAAGTGTGACATTTGAAACCCAAAAGGAGGGAGTAAAAGAAGAAAATCTTTATTAGTTTCCTTTTCCTTTGATGTCTAACTTTGATTTAATAGGAAAATTGGCAGATATTTTGTTGTTATTATTGCCTACTAATAATTTATTTTAAAGAAGATAAAAAGTAAAAAGAGGTAACTGTGAAAGGCAATAATCAATAACTGCTCTTCAGTAAGGTTTTACCTCTGCAGTTCCAGATAACATCTTCATAATGACCTAGATTGATTTTACAGTTCAGATGAACATGCTGACAGCCTGATCAGCGAAGAACACGAGAAAGACCCCTGCAGGTAACACAGAACTGAGAGAAGTAGGCTGAAATGTCAGGCTGTTCATGACAAATAGGAATTTAAAGTGAGTAAAACTCCTCCAGCACATTGAATCATCCCAGAGTCACACAACAACCTGGGCTGGAAGGACCTTAAAGCCCATCCAGTGCCACCCTGGGACACATCCCACTGTCCCAGGGTGCTCCAAGCCCCATCCAACCTGGCCTTGGGCACTTCCAGGGATGGGGCAGCCACAGCTTCTCTGGGCACCCTGTGCCAGGACCTCCCCACCCTCACAGGGAACAATTACAGGAACAGTGCAGTGGTAACAGTGCAGAAAAATAAACAGGCAAAGCATTTCATGGAGACACATTACAAAAGTGAGAGGCAACTTGTGAGCACAGCACCAGCCAGGGGGTTAAAGAGCCCCACCGGAATTTTCAAATACATCCAAGCTGAAGAATTGCCATTCCCCGAGTACATTTTGAAGATGACTAACATGAAGCAATTTCTGTAGAACTGAGAATTTACAGTCGTGTTGTGATGCATTTGCCTAATAACAGCTTGTGCTACCACACTGGGGTGGAAGGACAAAGACAATTCTGATGAAAACTTCTCACCTCTCCTGAGGCCAGCCTGTTTTTCTTCTTTCAGCCCACAAAGAAAACCATGAAAAAAAAAAAAAAAAAGACATTCCAGAGTGCTCCTACAGGCAAACCAGAACCTTTTGCTCTGCCCATCACACTTAACCCTACTAGTAGTAAGATGAGAAGGAAAAGTCTTGAGGCAAGAAACCCTAATTCAGAGTACCCTGTGTGCTCAGTGCACACGATTCACTGAGCTGAGTGCTCTGAGGGGACTCACTGTGCAGCAATCCACTTCTAGGTGAGCTCATCTACTGCACTAAAAAAATATCTCCAAGCTGCTAAAACAACACAAGATTTGGGGGCCACCAAGTGCTGAAGGATTAAGTCCATGAGAAGCATTTACAGGTATCAGAAGACAAAAGTCGCTGTGCTTATTTTATGGTAATGTTCTGCAATAAAAAATGCAGTGCATGGCTAATTATGATTGATTTGGGGATAACATGGCTGGGTACCGTGTTTGCATCAAAGAAAAGCATGAACCATATTTTGTGCTCTTCATATGGATCACTGGAAGCACCAATGTACCTGAGGCTGCTACAGGGACAAGTGCCAGGACAAGCAAAGAGAAGCCAGCTCTGCATCCATCAGCTTGAGATGGTGGAACAGACCTTGCTGCTCCAGCCTCAGTGACCACTCTGACTCTCCCTGCCATCAACATCCATCAGCCAAAGGCAGAGCATTCCCTGGTGCAGAACCACAAGGATCTGCAAGTGATTCTATGAATAAAATCCCCTGAGTGCAACTTTCAAGGGAAAACCCTGTGGAGATGGGAAACATCCTCAACCTTCAGCTGTGGTTCATCATTCATTCAGTGCCTCTGAACTCATCAGGTCCCTTTCACTGTCTCCAGGAATCAGTCACAGGACTCTGATGTATTTTAGGAAGATTCTCTTGGAGGAGCAGGCCAGGAGAAGCCTCCCTGCTGCAGATGAGCTGCTCCACACAAGCTGCCTTCCCTGGACTGGCTGCAGGAACAGAGAAATGCAGGAGATGAGTCAGGAACCCCCAACATTGACTCACCACTGTGAGGAAGGAGCTCTGCAATTCAGAACAGCCTAGAAGTGACCTGAGGTGCTGCTTTTTTAGGATGCATGGGTGCTTTGAGGATGCTGGTACACCAATCCTGTGCCATGAAGCGCCCAGGCAGGAGGATCACTGTCCTACAGTGACCTACAGAACTCCAAGTTTGCTCATTTCCCATCAACATGTGGATTGAGGAAGATTCCCCGTCTGCTGCCATTATTTTTTGCTCAGTTACAGCTTTCTTGCTCTTTTTTCTTAATTAAAAATAGCATCTCTGACCCACTTTTTGACAGACTTCAGCAGGGCTTGCATCCCACCATCTGCTCTCACAGGTCCTTGCATAACCAGTACATGGAAATGGATCCTTCCTTCCTCCTTTCCCTTCTCCTCCTCCTCCTCCCTATACTCCATCATTATTTGGGTAAAGCTGCTCCATTGTTCCTGCCAAAATTGGTGCCCTACTGCCTCCCTCAGCTTGGGAAAGGAACTAAAACAGGGCAAACAAATAATTCAATTATCAATACTGTTGATTAACAAGGGGGAAACCCATTTCACACAATAAATTCTGAAGTCGTGTTTATTTTGTAGGGGAAAATCCCCAAAATTCCTAGTACCTCTACAGCTGAAGAGAAAAAACCTGAATTAAACAATTATGTGGGGACACTTTTTAATGTACTTTTCCAGGTTTTGTGGTAATGCATCACCAGGATAATGTCACTGCATGGGGGGAAGATCAAAGCCATGTGTGATATGGGAGACAAACTGCTCTCCAAGAAAGCATAAAAGAGAAACTTTGTACTTAATTACTTGGCTAATTAAGCCAGGCTAATTAGCTGTCTTAATTTAATAGCCTGAATATAAAATTTAAGGCAAGTTTACATCTCCTTCCAAAAGAAACAGTTACAGCCTGTGCTGAAGTTACTGAACTTACCAGTCCTGATGACAGATTTGTCTGGCCTAATCCCAGTGTCTTTATTTTTCACATCAATCCATTTTCCCATGGCACCAATCCATTTTCCTATGGCAGCTCTTTCCACAGCTGCAGGATCCACTGCTTCAAACTCCTCCTCTGCAAGGAAAAAAGGCAACTTTGAACACACATTGTGAGGAAAGCAAAGTGGGAGGCAAATAATCCTCCACTTGAATGTGCCAGTTCTCCCTGCTGAGGAGGAGAAACCCTGAGCCACAGCAATACACAGATGAGGCCACAGATTTCAGCTTCTGCTTTATCCCTCATCTGATGCAGCTTTAAGGTCCTACCCAGCCCTCTTCAGTTTTTCAGACCATGGAACTATCCCATGGAAAAATTGTTTTATGGCCCAGCTACTTGTCATACATGGTAAAAAGTAGCTTGGAGATTTGGTTTCTTAGGGTGACAACAGAATTTCAGCATCACAAGATTACTAAGGAAGGATTTCCATGGCCAAGTCCTTCCCATGGAGCTGTCTGAAGCATGGATCTGGTTGGCATTCTGCACAGCAAGGACACAGTATGCAATTTTCTCGTGTTTATTTTTACTGATTCAAGTCCCCACTGCACTGATTGAAGCTGTGAAACGCAGGCCTCAAGCAGGGAGAGCTCTGCATACCTGCAGCACTTTGGCCTGCCAGCGATGATGAGGTTTCCAATGCCTCTGACACAGCTGCCCCCTCCGAACCCTCTGTGGAACACCAGGATCCAGGTGCTTGCCTCTCCTCCTCCTCCTCGCTGAAGGACTCAAAGGTGTCTCCTGAATAGTCCAAAGCAGAGCTGCTGTGACTCTGGCTCAGCCCCAGCCCCTTCCCGTGGCTCCTGGAGCTCTCTGCTGGGGCAGTTGCCATGGGGCAGCACTGCAAATAAAAACAAAAACAAGGTCAGCTTCGCAGGATTGCTTACAGCAACATGGGAGGTACATTGGGATGTTACAGTCACATCACACCAGATTTAACCACCACAACAGGTGGGTAAAATCACAACTCAGTTGTGATCAAGCCAAAGCACAGATTAGAGGCACACATTCAGATCCACAGGGTAAATGTACAGTACCAATTAGCACTGAACATTAGCTGTGAAATCTGAGCAGCCTTCTTTTCAAATCTGTAGTGGATTATAGTAATGCTTGGATAAAATTCTTCATTAAAAAATGAAATGCAAATTTCCCCCTTTCTAGTATCTAAAAGGAACTTACAGGAAAGATAAGTTACAACAGGACTAGTTACAACAGCAGGTTGTGACAAACAAGGGGGAACGAGTAGAAATGGAAAGAGAGTCTGGTTAGATGAGGTAGCGGGAAAAAGCCTTCCACAGTCCCAGGCTGCTCCCAGCCCCAGTGTCCAGCCTGGCCTTGGGCACTGACAGGGATCCAGGGGCAGCCACAGCTGCTCTGGGCACCCTGTGCCAGGGCCTGCCCACCCTCCCAGGGAACAATTCCTAATTCCCAATATCCCATCCATCCCTGCCCTCTGGCAGTGGAAGCCATTCCCTGTGTCCTGTCTCTCCATCCCTTGTCCCCAGTCCCTCTCCAGCTCTCCTGGAGCCCCTCTAGGCCCTGGAAGGGGCTCTGAGCCTTCTCCTCCCCAGGTGAGCCCCCCCAGCTCTCCCAGCCTGGCTCCAGAGGGGCTCCAGCCCTGCAACAGCTCCGTGCCCTGCCCCGGCCCCGCTCCAGCAGCTCCGTGCCCGGTAACTCCCCCAGCCGGGGCCGTGTCCGCCCCGCGAGGGCTCCGAGAGCTGCTCCGCCCTTCCCTCCCTCCTCTCGGCCCTCAGGGAGGGCTCCGAGAGCCGCTTTTTCCTCCTCTCGGCCCTCAGGGAGGGCTCCGAGAGCCGCTTTTTCCTCCTCTCGGCCCCCGGAGCCCGCTGCTCACCCCGGCCCCGCTGGCCCGGGCGGGAAGGGGCGGCTCCGGGCGCTGAGGGCGGAGCGGAGCCCGGGGCGGGGAGCCCGGGCCGGCCGCGGCCGAGGCGGAAAATCCGGCCCCAAAACCGCCCCGGGTTTGTGGGGTTGGTGTTGTGCTGCACGTGGAGTCCCGGGTTTGTGGGGTTGGTGTTTTACTGCACTCCAGCCCCAGTTGTGCCCCACACGGAGTCCCGGGTTTGTGGGGTTGGTGTTGTGCTGCACATCCAGCCCCAGTTGTGCCCCACATGGAGTCCCGGGTTTGTGGGGTTGGTGTTGTGCCCCACGTGGAGTCCCGGGTTTGTGGGGTTGGTGTTGTGCTGCACATCCAGCCCCAGTTGTGCCCCACACGGAGTCCCGGGTTTGTGGGGTTGGTGTTGTGCTGCACATCCAGCCCCAGTTGTGCCCCACACGGAGTCCCGGGTTTGTGGGGTTGGTGTTGTGCTGCACATCCAGCCCCAGTTGTGCCCCACACGGAGTCCCGGGTTTGTGGGGTTGGTGTTGTGCCCCACACGGAGTCCCGGGTTTGTGGGGTTGGTGTTTTACTGCACATCCAGCCCCAGTTGTGCCCCACACGGAGTCCCGGGTTTGTGGGGTTGGTGTTGTGCTGCACGTCCAGTCCCAGTTGTGTCCCACGTGGAGTCCCGGGTGTGGCCCCTCGGTCAGGAAAGGACACTGAGGAGCTGGAGCGTGTCCAGCGATNCCCCGCTCCAGCAGCTCCGTGCCCGGTAACTCCCCCAGCCGGGGCCGTGTCCGCCCCGCGAGGGCTCCGAGAGCTGCTCCGCCCTTCCCTCCCTCCTCTCGGCCCTCAGGGAGGGCTCCGAGAGCCGCTTTTTCCTCCTCTCGGCCCTCAGGGAGGGCTCCGAGAGCCGCTTTTTCCTCCTCTCGGCCCCCGGAGCCCGCTGCTCACCCCGGCCCCGCTGGCCCGGGCGGGAAGGGGCGGCTCCGGGCGCTGAGGGCGGAGCGGAGCCCGGGGCGGGGAGCCCGGGCCGGCCGCGGCCGAGGCGGANACTGAGGAGCTGGAGCGTGTCCAGCGATTTGCCAAGGGCTGGGAAGGCTGAGGGAGCTGGGTTTGGTTAATCCCGACCGGGAGCAGCGCCGTGCAAAAGCACTGATTGATAAAGGGCTGGCCGGAGGTGTGACACCGGCTCCTGTCAAAAGCATGGCATGCTGCAGGGCAGCTGCAGCTCTGCTTTGCCGTAAGGACAGAAAAGCCAAGAGAAACACTAGTGGATTTTAAAATCACTTTTGTTACCTTTAGGACACTGTATTCCAGCCAAGAAGATGAACGCAGATGGCATTGGATGTGACGCTTCGTGGAAATAAGATGCAAAAAGTATTCCAGGGCATGAAATCTTCCCATATTTTCAGGTACAATTTCTATAGGTTATATCATGATAAAAGCAACTCTTCTGTATTCTGGGATCTTGCTTTAAAATTGCTATTTCAGGTTAGCTAATACCACTTTTTGTGGTTTTTGGTTTTTTGGGGTTATTTTTTTTGTTGTTGTTTTTTTGTGGTTTTTCTTTTTTTTTTTTTTTTTTTTTTTTTTTTTTTTAGTTAAGTTTTTTT
>VXAX01002133.1:50597-69258 GCA_013399835.1 Leptocoma aspasia | reverse complement strand
TTTTTTTTTTTTTGTTTTGTTTTGTTTCAGTGAAGTCTTTTTTTGGCAAGAAAAGCTGATTCTTCGATCCTGGGATGCAGAGTGTGTTTGTCACTGGGGTTTTATCCTCATGCTGAGTTTAGACTGCCGGGCCAAAAGACAAGAGATTTTGTCTTCTCTCACATTTGATGAGTGAAATGCAGAAGTGATCTTGTGTCTCTTGGAACAGAGAACTCTGTGCTGATCTCTACATTTAATATAAAGAAGGACTGGCCAGCATGAGATGGATGCCAGAGAGTAATAAAAGCATTGATGCAGTGGAGTGTAAAGCAGAGTGGAATAAACAGTTCTGCCTACACATTGTTCAAGTTTTAAGATTCAGTTGCTTGCTGAGTGGGCTGCTTGGGGCTGGTCCTTTTCTTGTAGTTTGCTGCAAGAAATTAAAATAATTGACATGGGATAAACATTTCTTTTACCTTTTCTGCCCATACAAAGGAGAGCAGTGATCAGAGGGCTGTGTGAGTGGAAGGGCACTGCAGGAGGTGGGAGTCAGCTCAATGCTCAGGAATCTGGAATTCTGGAATTCTGTACAGTTTAGATCAGCCAAACCTGCCTTGTGTCCTAAACCTCTCCATCCCAGAGGTTCACCTTGTATTGGCTGCTCTGAGGTATTTTCCTTCTCAAGCAGATAACGTGGCAGCCAGGCTGAGGGAGATCAGGCTCTGGAAGGATCTAGAAAATAAAGTGAGAGATTTAATGCTCTGGGTTAAAAACCAAGGGGAAACAGGGCTGGGAGAAACATTACCTTTTCTTTAAAATTCTAATCAACATGCACAGAGAACGACACAGAATAGCTGAGAATAACCCAGATCCCCACAGCTCCCACTAAATGCTTTGATTATTTATCATTGCCCATTTTTTATGGAAACAGTTGACATTAGATTATTAGTGACCTAGGTGGTATTTGATTTTTTTCCCCCCTGGAGGTTAAAGACTTTGTAGTTTCCTGTTCTAGGTCCTTTTTAAAATTCATTTTAGAGCATGAAAAATATATTGTTCCGTCAAGTTTATTTCTCTGACATTTATTCAGTGCAGAGTGTGATCCTAATATTAAAGGTTTTTGATTTGAAGCCCAGGATACAGACAAGGCTTTTCAGTGGTCTTCCCTGAAACAGGACATTTCATCACTGCCTGGGAAGTTAATATGTTGGAACAGCATAATTGTTTGAAGGAGTATTTGTTTTTTGAGGATTTGTGGGTGATATTAGATGGCTCAGCCCAGTTGTGTCACAAGGTATTAAGGTTTCTGCCTGCTAAAGTCATGGAGCTGGCCCTATATAGAGCCATAAATAATAGTATGGGAGAGCCAGTGACAGACTTTGACTCCAGCTCAACTCCTTATTACATGTTATATTAAATTTAAACACAACTGTTGAATTCCTTGATGTGGGCAAACGCTTTTTGATGTCTCCTTCTATTAAAGTTGTAATATCCCTTTTAGCCTGTGAAGCTCATTCTTGCCAGGTGTGTTTCTCAGATAATCAGCCTCTCATTAATGATGCCAGCAGAATTAATTGGGCTGTCACCACGAGGCTGGGTATCCGGTTGGGAATTATGGGGTGAGGCCAGCGGAATTAAGCACGTTTTGATTGTGGGGAAAGTTCATGGGGCTCAATAACGAGATGCTCATGGGCATTACTCTGTAGGAAAGGGCAGTTTCAGGCTGGGACATTTTTTAAACTATGGAAATATGAAGGACAAATGCAAGAACTCTTAGGAAATTTGAAAGCATTTGTTGACAATTTAAGATACAGTCAAGGTTTTCCTCTTTATCAGCACAGAAAGTACTGCCAAGGAGCCTCTAGACACCATAGATCATCCAGGAGAGTGGAGAGGCTGAGAAGATTACAAAGGAAATGCTCTGGGGCCGGCAGTACCCTGAGAAGTCATTGCTTAGGGCCTGCTGTATTTAAAATGGTCATTTGAGCTGCCATTAACTCCCACCCCTAATTGGAAAATGGATTGATCTTTGCTGAAAGTTGCTGGAGACTGGCAGGTGTCCCTGGCAGATCAGAGCTCTGCATACAAATGAGATGGTGAACGTGTCCACTGAGCTTCAGACAGGGAAAAATCCATGGGCAGCTGTTGTTAATTATGCTTTGGGTTTGGTGTAGGAAACAACGCTCCAGTCAGCAAGGCCATGCTCTGCCTTCCTGATTTTCCTTGTGATTTTCAGCTGGATAAATATCCTTCCTCACCCTGTCCTAAGGAGGTGGGAAAGAGTAATTTTTATCTTCCTCCTTTGGTGCCTGCAGACTGCAGATTTCTTTGTGAGCCCTCTCTTCTTACAGGAGCAAGAATTTCAATAACCCGGTGGGAAAACATCTGAAAACGCAATAAAGTTCCATTAGGCAGAATTATCAAATCTCCATTCACAGGGATTGATATCCATGTGTATGGAGACATCCAGATCCTCACTGGACAACGAATTTCTAAGTCACATCTTCCCCAACGGTCTTAAATCTTTTGTGTCTGAATAAATCAGTGCTGCTTCACAACAGCAATCTGGGAAAATCCCCAGATCCTGCTGCTTCCAGGGACACCCAGAGGGGTTGGTTTCTAGCTCCATTTGGTCTGCAGGTTTGCATCAGTTCTTTTTACAGAATTATTGTACAGAGTTATTGTAGGTGCTTTAAATAGCTGGATGTCGAAGAGCAGTGGTTTTTCCTTGTTTTTCCAAGGAAGATTACAGCCTGAACATTACATTAATTCATGAGAAAGAGAAGAATCAGAAACCCATCTAGTGAAGGCTCGAGATTTCCTTCATTTTCTTCTCTGCTTTTATTATTTTTGCTCAATGATTTCCCTGTGGCCCATCCTGCTGAATTCCCAGTGCATTGCAGTGGGAAGAGCTTCCAAAGGGATCAGCAAAGGCATCCCGTGCTCTTGGCAGATCAATACTGGAATTATTAGTCCGTTTGCTTTGGTAGTAGGTTGACTCTTTTGGGAATCTTTCAGGATTGGCTTCAAACTGATGAGTTATTTTGCCAGTTCAGCAAATGCTTTAATTTAGAAATTGCAGCTTTTCATACTGACTCTGTGTTTAGCCTAAAAATACAGAATTTATTTGTTCCTTAGCCAATTTTTTGAAGTACTGAAGTGCCCTACACCTGCTGTGGGTCATATCAGCAAGGGATTTTCTGTTTTCCTTTCCAGTCCTTTGCTGGTGGAATATTATTTCTACTGGAGAACCTGGATTGATTTTGTAGTTCAGAGGACTTTTATAACCTCTCCTGAGCTTAAGCTCATTTCTGAGAAATCTCATGGTCCTGGAGGAAAGAACATCGGCGTTGCTCTGAGCATTTCCCTTCTGTGAAGGAGTTTACTTGTTTTGAGTGATTATATTTTTTGGGGAAGAACTTCTCCCTTCGTTTTCCAGACTGCTTGATAACTCAGAAAATAAACATTAATTTGAAGTTCAGGAACCAGTTTGTGCCACTTTTGTGCACAGATATTTGAGGACTTCAGTGTCCTAATCTGAGGCAGATCTCCTCAATAAATGTAGTCCCTATAATCTTAAATAGTGATTTTATTTGTGGACCAGGCAAATTCCTTCGTGCTTTCTGCAACATTCCTCAGGTCTGTGTGCTGAGTAATGCTGCAGCTACTGAGTAAACCTGTCCTTCCTTCTGGTTATAAACAAAACAATTGTAAAATTGTTAACTCTCAACTCCCATTAACAGAATGGCCCTCAGGTGTCAATTTCGGTCCCAAATTATTTCAGGCTTTTAAGAGTTCCTATTAGACTTAGGAGCATGCAGGTGCCTAAAATGGCCTTAAAATGGCCTTAAAACCCAATTAAAGGTACAAATGGGAACACAATTTGCACTGACTCATATAATTTTGAAGAACATTTAAAACACTGATTACTCTCCAAAGACAGGGAAAGATAAGGATGAGTGCTGGGAAATCAAAGGCATAAAGAGTAAATGACTCCTGTAAGGTCAGAGTGAGAGCCTGGATTCTCATTGGGGCACTTCTTGCTGTGACAGATGCATCTTGTTATTAATTATTAACCTTTGAAAACTGTCTAACTGCTTATGGTATCATTTGGAGTGAATCACCTTTCTCATCCTCAGCATGAGAACTTCACAAGTCCTGTGCTTTCCCCCCAGGTTTCCTGAGCTCACTGGTGGATTCTATGAAATAATTGTGCTCCATTTGAGAGGCTGAAGCACCCACAGCAGGAGGAGATTGATGGCAGGAAGCTGGCAGTGAGTTTGGCAGGCAGGGGGAACGCTGGAGGTGCCCAGGTGTGGGGATGAGGGGGATTTCAGAGTGCAGGGCCTCCCAAAGGCTGTCAGAGCCAGTCAAGGGCTCCTTGTGGGGACCACAGAGAGCCCTCTTCTCTGAGATGCTCGAGCACAGCCGTGCTCCTCATCCTTCCATCTGATACATATTGGTCTCTGCTGGCAGGGCTGGGAGAGGGAGGGCTCTCCAGAAGGAAAAAGGGAGGAAACCAAGCCCAGGGTTTCTGTGTTTGAGACATTCAGCTGAAGGCTCCTGCTCTGCTCGGAGCCGTGCAGGGAGAGCAGAGGCTGATTCCCTCTGGCTCCATCCATAGGCATGAGCCAGATTTCCTGAGCTCTGCCTTCCCAGCCTTCCTCTCTGAGAGCTGCCAGCTCAGATCCACGTCCACAAGTGCCACTGAACCTTCCAGAGCTGTTTACTGAATTTCTGGAAGTATCAGAAAAGGACTAAACTGGCAAACTCAGCTCAGCCCTGGTGTGTACTCTGGAGTAAATCACCCTATCCCATGCCAGGAGACCAAGGCTCCAGCAGAAAAGGAACTTGATGATCTGATTCTAATTAGTTTCTTGATTTAATAGTAGTAATTTTACTTTCATGATGGTTGCCATTGCCCCAGCTAGCAGGGATAATAGACTTGGTTTCCTCAAAGGCTCATTTCTGGTGCAGCCTCTGTTGAATCTTAAGCAGTAACAAGCAGAAGCCCATAGTTATTTCAAAATGATGGGATTTCGGTGGTTAAAAATGTCATGTTCTCTCACCTGAGTTGTTGACTGGGAATTGCCAGTATAAGAAAATGAACAGTCATAAAATTAAAATATAACTTGAGTTGACTCCAGTTCCTTCTAAGACGATCTTTTTGTTTCCTTGCTGATTTAAACACCTGCAAGTTAAAGTCCTCATGAAACTAGAAACGGGCAAATAAAATTCTTAAGGAAATTAAACAGCGTGGGATGGGATGTGTTTACACCAGTAGAAAACCAGAATGACTCCACAGAACAGAATGAAAAGCAAGGGAAACAAATGGACTGATCTTAATGACCCAATGAGTGAAATGTCATTAAAGTAACATTCAGTTTTGGTTACCTGAACCAAAAATGCTGTCAAAAATTACACCTGAGCTGCAGAACTATCAAAAATTGTAGCTTTAATTATTTTATTTTCCTTTTTTAACTTGTAAAAATTTCACTCTCCACAGCTGGATTAGAGTTGGATGAGGGATCTTCACTTTTCCCCCTCTGTGATTTGCACAATCCACGGATGGATTCAGCCGGGGAGGGTTGTCTGAAGGTTTTGCCTGGTTTGGGCTCCTTGCCAAGCTTTATTCCCTTCATTAAGGGTAATTCTACATCCCCCTGCCTTTGTTCTGCCTTAAATGGAATTTCCCATTATTATTTCTTGCACCTATTTACCTTTCTAAATTCTTCAAACCAAGGAATGCTTACAGCTCTGAGGCCTTGAGCTCTGCAATTCCTCATTCACAGAACACCTGCTGACTCCTGTGATAACTCAAAAGCCTCTGCTGGATTGTTCCTGAATTTTGAAAAGCAAAATACATTCACAGTCCTCTCTTAGTTATGAATAATAATAATCCAGACTCTGATCCACTGCATACTTATTTATGTGTTAAGGTGTATCCATATGTGTAGTGCCTTGGGAATAGTTTATTAAAGAAAAGCCAAATTGATTCAATGTTGCATTTTCTGTGCTGTTCATTAAATAGTTGAAGTCAAATACTTGTAAAGAATGTATGAAGATGCATTTTGAATGAAAATACGTAAATGGGGAAAACACACACTGGAATGTGCTGATTGTTTTAATTAAAACATGAAGTGTGAAGAGGTATTTCTGTTCTATCAGGAATTTGTGCTCAAATGTTCTGGAAGATTCATAGATCCTTAACACGTTCCATCAGGTACAGCCCCAGACATACAGAATTGTGAAGAGCTTTTCTGTTTGCAGAGCCTGAGTGTCTCCAACAATGGATTACCCTGAAGTACAGACCAGAAACACAACGAAGAGCAAATCGCAGAGCAGAGATACCAAAACCATAATTCAGCTCCCGAGCTGACAGAGTAGGATGAGCCAGTGAAGCTGTGGCACCATTAGAATGGACCAGGAGCAGTTCTGGGTGCTTGCATGCATTCTATCCCAATCAAATTGCTTGTCCTTACAGCAGAGCCTGTCACTGTGGGCCTTGGCAGCAGCAGGGAGCATCAAACACCAGGCTGGTATCTAAAAACTCAGAAGTCCAGACAAGGCGACCTCGATCTCAGCTGGGAGAATCCCAGGAGCTGCAGGAGTTTTATTAAAACTTAAAAGCGAGGATGTTGTTTCAACTTTATTGGCCTCTCTCCCCAAATAAAGGAAATATTGAGAAAATCTCCTTGTCTGGCTGGGCCAGCTGAGGGCACCTCCATGGAGTGCTGCCACCCTGGCTGTGGGTGTGTCTGAGGGGCCAGTCCCGTGGGTGCTGCCCCAGGGAGCTCTGGGTGAGCTGTTTTTCACCAGCATTGTTTGTGGGGGTCACACTTGTGCCCCAGCCACAGAATCATCCCAGCTGGAAAAACCCTCGGGGCTCATCTCATCCAGTGAAATTCCAGTCCTCTCCCACTGCTGCTCCAAGGCTTGTTTGTCACACAGACACACAGCACAGCCACAGCTGAGAGAAGGCAAGGAAGAAGAAGGTTTTATTTTGGTTTTCGTATTACATAGAGTTTTGGGAACGACCATCGATTGGAAGGTGAAGTTACCACCTCTCCAACCACACTGGTCAGTGACAAAGTCCATCAAACCTTTCTCCTCCCAGGAGAAAGAATGAAAAACAAGAAGACAGTTAGAAAAACATGTGCATGTTTACAAAAAGCAGCGTGAGAAACTCCATCACAAGAATGAAAACATCAGAAGGCTGAAACTCAGAGTGACACTTGTTCCCAAAGCCCTGGGGCAGTGGGGGCTGGCACAGCTGCTGCCCACCCTGGGCTGCTTTGGACACAAAAGCAGAATTTCCTGGTTCTCTTCAGCGATGCAACGACTTCAGCACCAATTCCACCTTCCCTTTTTGGTTCAAACCAGGTGTTTTCACCATGTCCCTGTGAACACTTCCTACTCGGTGTACGCATGGAAATAATTCAAGAATTTAGATTCTTCATTTATTTAAGTCCTGGGATCTTCCAAAATGACCTGGAAGTTTTCTCCTTGTTGCAATTCCGTCTGCTGCTTTGGAGATGGTGGCCATGTGAGATTGGCTGTGTTTTCCTGGTTTCCCCTGGGCATTCCCAGATTTGTTGAGTTTTCCACAGGCACAGCTGCTGGTGCTGGCATTTGGGATCTTTTCAGCCACATCTAAAGCACTTTCCCCCTAATTTCTTCCTGGCCTAGGTCACCTCATCAGTCCTGCTATCACACCCAGGCCTCTTGTTGCAATGATATATTCAGTGTTACTAGGACAAAAAAAAAAAACCCATTTCAGTATCTTTTATTTAGAAAGGAAAATAAAATATTAGAATCACAGCAAGTGTTGCTTGCGGACAGGGCTTCCAGTGGCTTCAGGTGCCTCTTCATTATTCATTTTGCATGTTTATTACTGAAGAGAAAGAATTACAGGTGTCTTGAGGGCCATGTGTGTTAATCTTCTGGGTAAAAGACACTGTCCTAATGGCAAAAAAGTCATTTAAAAATTGCCTACTTGGCTTTTCTGTTCTTATGGCAGAGCTGGAGCTGAGTTGGAGCATGTGATGTTTTTAACAGAACTTATTGAAACACTCCCTGGCTGGCCCTTTCACCAACGGTTCTGCAATGATTTCTGATTTTTAATCTAAGTCTTGTGTAACAGTCATGTCCTGATGGGGGAGACCTGGCAGAGAAATCTTCAGGTGTTCCCATTTGGAATCTGCTTTGCTGTCCCTGACCCCTGCCAAGGACAGAGCTGGTGGCCTGGGCTGGACGTTGGTTGCAAAGCCTGTGCGGTGTCAGTAAAATGTTCATTTTTCTGGTTTAATGAGGCTCAGGGGGTGCCTGTGCTTGGGACACTGAGAGAGAATTGATACAGGAGCAGAGATGTCAGGCTGTTCCTGACTGCCTGGGCCAGTCCAGGGCTAAAAAAGGCACCTGGTTTAGGAGCATAAGGAGATTAGTGTCCAGTGCAGGGTCTGGAATAGCAGCACACCCAGAGTGCCCTGATTTGCAGGGCTATGGATTGGGCTGGGGAGACGAAGGGAATTTGCCCATTTCAAGGAAAGTCAGTAACAAAATATTATTTACACTGTTCCTCACATTGTCCTCTGCTGTCAGGACAGCTGTCCATCATTTATCATTTTTCCATGGGTAGAAATTCCATGTTTGAAAGGCAGAATGGGTTCTGATCTGTCTTTTACAGCCTGCTAAAATAAACTCCCAGATCTAAACAACGCCACATTTTCTCATATTCAAATTTTAATGCTGAGGCTTGAATCCACATTTATTTACTAACTACAACACATTAACAACAGTTTAATTAGAAGTACCCCTTCTAAAGCCAGTGCATTTCTGATGTGAAGGAAATCAAGGATATCAGAGTGCTTCCAAAGCCTTCAGCATCCCACCAAGAGAGGTAAATTCTGTTACATAAAACCCATTGCTGTGCTTCTCCCTGAGCTTCATCTCTGCCTGTCTCCAGCTGGATGCTCAGAGGAGTTGCTGGTTAATTTACTCAGTCAAGTGTGCATTTAAGGCTTCAATTGCTTCCTTGAGGTAGAGCCCCCTCATTCTGCATTTCACAGAAAAACAATAGAGAATTGAAGATGTAAAACTGAGTGCTTAAAAATGTGCTTTGCAGTCCTGATTAACTCTGTCCACATCTCTGCAATCCTTTAAATTTACAGAAACATGGTGGAGCTAATGAATGCAATGATATCTTTTGTCATCCTTCCCAAGAAACTTTGTCTTCCAGGAGAAACTGAAGCACCAGCAGTGCTGTGAGCTGTGTGAAACCGAGTTTCTGGATTTTTTTTTTTTGCATGTATCATAATGCAGCTCAGCCACCCGAAAACGTTCAGCAAGATCAGCCTCAACATTTGGTTCCTCTCTCTTAATTCTTGATTCATGAAAGGAGAAGACCTGCCCTGGCTCCCTCGGATGGATGAGGGTTGTGCAGGGATGATATGCTCCAGAGCATTGTTATCACAGTGAAATACTGGGAACTCTGTTGGTGGTAGGAATTAGTTTTATTTATTTACCAGCACCCCCTAAGAATGTGAGGCTATTTGTTGTATTAGCTGTGCTTGTCACAAAGAAACAATTCTACACTCACAGTGATAAACCTGAAGCCATTGTTTTAAAAGATGGGCTGGACCTGCATTTCAGAGGGGGAGAATCCACTGGATAATTTTAATTGCTCAGACACTGAGAGACAGAAAAGGTTGTGGTTATGTTTCACAGCACATTTTGCTTTCCTTGGTTGAGATTTTTCATCCTGATGAGATAAGCTTCCTTTTTAAGCAAAATTTCTCTTTCCCAACAGACCCACTTGGGAGGTCTCAGCCCCTGGGCTGCTTGATAATGGGATTGCAGATGTTTGCTTTTTTAAACAGATTACTGAGGTGGCTGAATGCGATATTGAGATTTAACAGTTGTTATTAGGACTCATCTTCCTGCAGGTCTGGGATGGGAATTTCAGTTTAATCACTGCAACTCAGAGTTATGAAGTTCAGCTAAAATAGCTATTTGCAATTATGTGGCTGAAGCCTCTTGAGAGAGCTAAAACTCACCTCAGACTGAGATTCAGTAAACAAATTTCCAGCCCTTCCCTTTCCTTCCAGGATCCTTGTCTCCAGGAGCTCAGGTGCTTTAACACCTCTTTTGCCCAAGAGAGGTCTTGGGGCCAGGTTGGACAGGGCTTGGAGCAACCTGAGATAGTGGGAAGTGTCCTTGTTGTCCTTGGAGACAGCCAGGAGATGCAGAGCATTTCACTCTGGAATGCTTTCTGGAGCCCTTTAGCAAGGGATTTATAATTATTTGACTTTAAAATATGTCTTGGTTAAACTTCCTGGATGGTTATCCCTGCTCACCTGAGTGGGGAGGAGATTCAGAAAAAACCTTCCTTGATGGAAGCTGTGGCAGATTTTCCCCATTTTCCTCTCCATTTCCGCTGTAATGCGTTTTGCCCTTTCCTTTTGGGATCTGAAGGAAGCTCCACTGAGCAGAGTGAGAAAGGTTTGCAAAGCATTCAGTGACCACCCCACATCTGGAATTAACCTCTGGAGAACAAGACTGAGCACCACCTGTGGTGAGGCTTTTTCTGGCTGTTGTTTCCCCCACAACCTGCTGGGAACCTACCTCCAGGGCCCTTGAAGGAGATTCCCTGCGTGAGTTCTTTGCCAGGGATGAAAAACGAGCGAGACTCACTGATTCTTGGTCTTCAGGTTATTGTTTATTCTTTTCTTATCTTGAGGTTGATATACTGTTCACACCAGACTCACCACGACAGGAGCAAGGCGCAAAATGGACCCCGAGTTCCCAAAATCAAGGCCTTTTAAAGATATTTGACCCAATTACCTTTTAACACGTATCTTGTTTTTACTTTACTACCAATAACTTCTGCTAATCTACACATGTAACAATTATGCTGCTACCATCTCTAACCAATGACTTTGTGCCACCAATACTACAGAAAATGGAGAAGAAGAAGGAACAAGAAGGAAAGGAAACCACACCCCAAATCCTCCATTTTGTCTCCCATTCACTCTCACACCAAAACCCTAAAATCCTAAATTCTTCACCCTGTGATAGATTCCTGCTACTACTGCTACATACCTAGTTCACACCTGTGTTCTCCAACTCATCCCAAAGCCTTAGCAATTTTTTCCCTGGGACAAAGGTTAAAAACAGTATCTGACTGGGGGTCAGGGCTCCCCAACACAGGCAGGGAAACACTCCCTGTGCCCTGGATTCCAACAACCACCCTCACTCACTTCAGTAAAACTCAAGGCCCTTTTCTCCACGGAACAGTGCAAAGTGAGGAGCACTCCCTGCTGGCCTGTGGAAAATGGGACATTCTTTATGCGAGGGAAGGAGTGGTGAGGACTGTGTGTCCTTCAGGCTCCAGCTCTGCAATTCCATAAACATTTTAGATGACCTCTAGAGCTCTGACATCCCTGCATGCCCACCTTGCCCGTGAATGCTGAAATCTCTACTGTTTTCAGCTGACCTACAGGCCCCTGAGTCTTGGAACAGACTGAATTCCAGCAACAAAGGAACATCCTCTGGATTTTTCTTGTAGGAGACGCTGTGCTCTTCAAACCCCAGAGCATGACTAAAACTTCAGTTATTGAGGCAAAGACCTTGGGGAGTTTGAAATAAGGATTAGACAATTATCTGAATAAGAATGGGCGAGATAAAAAGATAAAGGCTGTTGAGTTGCCTGCATCTGCTTATAAATTCCTCATCAGGATCCAAGGAAAGCAGAAATCCCACAAGCACTGGCACCAGTGCTCTCCTGCAGCAGCGACTCTGGGGTATCTCTGGGTTGCTAAGAGATGTTTTAAACAGCCCTAATTTTTCAGATTTTGCACTTTCTGCCACCCAGGTTCCTTTGTTGTGGGAAGAGATGATGCCTGAAATAGCTAGAACCCTTGGAATGCCTGTTCCCTGTGGAATAGGAAGAGTGCTGGCAATCATCTGGGGCTTAGCTGAGCTCAGAATAGGTTGATCTTACTCATATTTTTAAATTTCTGCCTAATATATGTAGCAATTATTCCCTAGTGCCTGATGGGAAGGGAGCAGGGCCCCAGCAGTCTTGGCACTGTACAAATGCTACAAAATCTAGGGGAGAAGTTTCATTTTTATGTTTATCTTGCCCCAAGAGCCTGATAGTGAAATGTCCTGGGGGGGGGCAAAGAGGTGCAGCTCTCTGAGGGCTGCTGATGGTAAAAGCTTGGCTTGGTGTCTGAGCTCAGCTCCTGGAGTGCCTCTGTCCAGGTTCTGCCTCCAAGAAGAGCCAGGGCTGGGATGTCCAAGTGAAGCCAGGGTTCGTGAAGGCTTTGTGGCTCTCCTGCCTACACAGTTCCCATCCCTCAGCCCAACTGCCAGTCCCAGCTCCTTGTTGGGACCAAGCTGGAATGTGTCCCAGCATCTTTTGAGATGTTTCCCAAACACATCTGTCTGTTTTCCCCTCTCAGTGACAGCCTTGAACCACGTTTGTGTCTTCCTGGGCACTTCCCAGTGCCAGCATCCACTGAGATGAGTCAGATCCTCCTGAGGCAAAAAGAGGCTCCTTCTTCCCAAAATGGGGATCCTTTCCCAAGAAATGGGGAATACATTTCCCTGAGCTTGTCTCCCTGGGATTTGTGACACACAGGAACAGTTTGGTTCTCTCCAGCAGAAAGAAGCGATGCACACACGAAATCAGGTGAGAACAATGTTGTTCCCTCTGGTTTGTGAATGACCCTAACTGAGGGGCTAAACCCACAGAAATGATATCTAACAATATCGAGTTATTTTAGATAAATCTCTATCTGAATTACCTATGGACAGCTTCTCTCTCACTCTTCCCCTCATTTCATACACCATTGACCAATATTCCCATGCACCCATCTCCTAATAGAAAGGAGAGATTTCCTCCTAGGCAAGGGGAAAAGAAATTAAAATATTACTTGCTTGCACAGATTATGTGGAGCAGGGAAATCAGGCAGGATTGTTTATTCAGCAGAAGAAGCAGGAGCACCAATGACAAAAAAATCTTTTATAACCCAGGAGACACAGACACTTTCCCTACACATGGAATCTTGCTTTTATTTGTTGTGGTTGTGGCACTGATGTAAATGTGATTTCCTGTTCTGTTGTTATCACCATTTCAAATTTCAGGGTTGCTGGATGGGCATCTTTGCTCCTGAATTCTTTTGTGATTGGAACTTGAGTAGTTGTGTTTGATTTATCTCTGAATAATTGGTTCCAACAGCTATCTAACTGATCAGGGCATCCTGCCTTTCAGCAGCTCTGGGGTATCTCTGACAGGGATTTTCCCTCTCCTTTAAGCTCTCCCAGCACCCTCTCCATGCCAGACTGGTGACCTCAGCAGCTCGGGGACATTCTCAATGCAGTGTCTGGGTAAATTAACTCATTTCCAGCAGCACCTGTGGCAGCCACGGCTCAGCACCCAGGGAATTTCCACACCTGAGCTCTCATCAGCCCCAGGGGAAGTGACAGGAGGTGCTGAGAAATCTTCTGCTGGAAATAGTCACCCAAAGGCAGCAATGCAGCTGATCAGGCAGCCTCTGAGCCTCTGCTGTCATCCTGCTGTTCTCCACATCCCCATCCCTTTCTGTCACTTTCTTTAGGGTCAGCTCAGTTCTGTGAAATTCCTGATTCACCCCCCTGAAAGAGCCAGGAAATATCAAATTATGACTTTTTCCCTACAAATGAGGCCACTTGGATATTGTATGAGTGCAACTGTAAGACTTCATGCTCACCACAACTCTGATGTAACATTCTGAAGTAAAATAAATCAGTGTAAGGTCATATTTGTTTATCCAAAGTCTGTGAATGCCAGAAAATTACAGGAGACATTTCCAAACTTTTTATTTTTCCAATCTGCTGTTAGATAGGCAGCACTAGGAGGGAGAAAGCTCCAGCATTTCCTTCTATACAGATAAGATTTTTAAGGCCTCTGCTCCTCCTGGTGACACCTGTGGAGTCCTTTTAACAACCCAATCCCTCAGGATTCCCAGCTGGCAGGACCTGTTAAAACACTCCAGCAGCGACTTGTGGATTTTGACAACTTCTTCCCATCAATATCCTGCTGGGAAGGGCATGGCTGCAGCCAGGAGCTGCTCCTCAGGAAAACCGCCTGGAATCTCAGTTTGTTCTTCCCTCACCCTTTAATTCTTCAGTCATTTGGAGTGTCCAGTTATGGAAAGAAAGGGAAAAAAACCACTAACTGGAAGAGAGGAAGCAACACATTTGTGCTTTATTATCTTCATGTAGTATCTGTACTGAATTACATGTCAGTGAAATCAGGGATAAAAGTTGCTCCTTTAGCAGCACTGAGTCTGTTCCTGTGCCCTCAAGATCTCTGCTTTGAAGCACGCCCACCTTCCCTGAACTCCTTTGTTTTTAAGGGCTGCTTTCCAAGGAACTCTCTGAATAAGTCTCTTAAATAGGCCAAAGTCTGCCCTCCAGAAGTCCAATGTAAGAGTCTTATTGATGTTCCTCCTGATTTCACCAAATATTGAGAACTCTATAATTTCGTGATCACTCTGCCCCAAGCGGCCTCCAACCACCACATCTCCCCCCAGCCCATCTCTATTTGCAAACAACAGGTCCAACACAGTCCCTCCCTTGGTGGGCCCACCCACCAGCTGTGACAAAAGGTTGTCCTTCATACACTCCAAAAATCTCCTGGACTGCCTTTTTTCAGCTGTATTAAGTTCCCAGCAGATGTCTGGCAGGTTGAAGTCACCTACAAGAACAAGGGCCTGAAACATTCTCTAGCTGCTTATAGAATAAGTTGTGCACTTCTTCTTCCTGGTTGGGTGGACGATAACAGACTCCCAGTAGGATGTCAGCCCTGCTGGCCTTGCCCTTGGTTCTTACCCACAGGCATTCAACTCCATCGTCATTAGTTTCAGTACCTGTGGCATCCAAAGCCTCCCTAACATGAAGGGCCACCCCTCCACCTCTTCTCCCTTTCCTGTCTCTCCTGAAGAGCTTGTAGCCATCCAGAGCAGTGCTCCAGCTGTGTGAGCCATCCCACCACGTTTCTGTGATGGTGGCCACATCACAGCTCTGCTGTTGCACCATGGCCTCCAGCTCTTCCTGTTTGTTGCCCATGCTGCATGCATTGGTATGCATGTACCTCAGCTGGGCTGCTGATTTCACCCCTAGCTCAGGCTTACCACCCTCGGGCCTGCTTCCAGACAGCCCAGCTGCATCCCCTTCCCCCTTCAAACATAGTTTAAAGCCCTCTCAATGAGTTCTGCCGGTTCATGAGCTAAAATTCCTCTACCCTGAACAGAGAGATGCAGCCCATGCAGTTCCTGCAGCCCAGGTGCCATAAAAGGTGCCCCGCAGTCAAAGAACCCAAAATTCTGCTGACACCAACCCTTTAGCCACTTGTTGACGATGTGGGCTCTCCTACTCCAAATTAAAAGCCCAAGAAGCAACAATAAATTCTAAAATGGCACTTCAGAGCTGTAAAAAGCCAAAATCGAGGCACAAAATTGCTGCCAAATTGAAAGTCTTCTGTTCAGTCCCAAAGGACTCATTAGGATGATGAGGTGGCATCCAGCTGAGTGAGGCACCCTCAGATGTCAGCAGCTGGGAACAGCAGGGGTCATCCGGTGTCCTACCAACGGGGACAGTGCTGGCCCTGTGTCCATGGGTTTTGAGGAAAAGAGGAGCCCTGAGGACAGTGTGGCCAGCAGGGATCCTGTGGTGGCCACGAGAGGGGTGTGAGAGCTGTGCAGAGCTCTGCTCCTAGTGGGCTCTGAGGTGTAACTGCTTCAAGGTGATTTTTACCTGGTTAGTGTTGGAATCCAGGGCACAGGGAATGTTTCTGTGACAGTTTTAGAAATCCCTGATTCTCAGCAGAACACTGCTTTTAACCTCTGTCCCAGGGAAAAAATTGCCAAGGCTCTGGGAGTTGGAGCATACAGGTGTGAACTAGGTAGTAGTAGTAGTAGTAGTATGTAGTAGTCTATCACAGGGTGAAGAATTTAGGGTTTTAGGATTTTAATATGAGAGTGAATGGGAGACAAGATGGAGGATTTTGGGTGTTGTCTCATCTCCTTCTTGTTCTTCTTCCACTCCATTTTCTGTAGCATTGGTGGCACAAGGTTATTGGTTAGAGCATAAGTGTTACGTGAGTAGATTAGTAGAAGTTATTGGTAGTAAAGTAAAAACAAGATACGTGTTAAAAAGTAATTAGACTAATTAGCTTTAAAAGTCCTTAGTTTTGGGTGTTTGCCCTCTAATTTTGGTCCATTTTGTGCCTTGTTTCTTGTATGCTAGGTGTGGTGTGCAGACGGCGTGCTGAACTTAAGAGAAAAATAAACAACAGCCTGAAGACCCAGAAACAGAGAGTCCTGCTCGTTTTTCATCCCTGGCAAAGAACTCACAAGGGAACCTCCTCCAAGGGCCCTGGGGGCAGGTTCCCAGCCATGTGGGGACCCACCAAAAAGAACCCCACAGTTAACATGGATAATCAATGACATAAATATAAAGAAGATTTTAATCTGAAAAGGTAGGAAAAAATAATATTGAAAGCTTTAAGTTGGTCTGGTTTCTGTCTCTGTAGTTGAAGAACTGGAGGCTGAAAATTTGGAAGGGTCTTTGACACTTCGGCTTTCCCTGCACAGGGAGTTAAACCCCATGGGTCAGGGAACAAAATGTGTGTTTTAAGATCTCCAGAAGTTTCATCTACACGGGACAACCTGAAAATATTCCAAAGACACCCTGGCAGCACAGGAATGATGGTGACCTTTTCAGCTTCGAACTAAAATTGAACCCAGACTGTTTGGGGTCTTTCACAGCCCTCTGCCAAGGCAAGTCCTGCTGGATTCCCAGGATCCTTGTCTGGAGGCTGCCTTGAAGACCCCAAAACATTGAATGTACACAAAAGCTGGACCCACAGGATTTTTTTAGGAGTGTTGCCATTGATTGTTAAGGGAAGCTGTCCAGTGATGCCACTTTTAAAAAGATTTGCACAAAATTTTCTCCTTTCTGATGGTTTTTAGTCTTTGATAACAGCTTGTGCATTTCTGCTTTATTAACTACACTATAGGTTCACTTGAGTAGTAATTCAACCTGCTTAAGACACCAGTTGCTCATCACCTCTTGTGCATCACTTTTAATTGGCTTTTTGGCAGTCCTCATTAAAGAGATCCTTGGATTCAGAGTTGTTGAATGTTTGGAAGTAGAGACACATTGGGATGTGCCTTTGCCCTGCTGTAAGGTTGGCTGTCTGTGTGGGACTAATCCTGTAAATCCCTGGGAATGATTCAGGAACTCCTAAAGTATTTCCAGCCAGCCAGGGGTGAGATATGAACTACCAAGTCACTGACGTGATGCTGCAAGTCCAAAGCTCCATTTGCCTTCAGGTAAATCCTGGTTCATTCCCACATCCAACCCCAGCTCTCTCAGCCCAGACTAAAAACCAACTTTCATTATTTGTTGTTGTGGGAAAAGCAGCCTCAGCCAGGCTCCTCCAAGTGCTCAGAGCTGGTCAGAACTCGGAAGAAAATGGACCTCAGTGAAGATAACAGGATGCAATTATTTCCTCCCATTTTCCAGGTTAAAGGAGTTTAAAGCCTCCTGCCAAGGCAGAAATTCAAATGCAGGAGGTTCCTGGGGGTGAATTCCATTAACACTTTGCTGCCTGCCCTGGCTGATCACCTCTCTCTGCATGCACAGCAATGTGGATTCTTTTCCCTCCATGGGATTACCCTGCCTCGCTTTGCAGGGATAGAATCCTGGAAACTAAATGGAGAGTTCCTGTTCAGGGTCAGAGTGTGTTTGGGTAGCTTTGTGAGAGGTTTCTGTGTGTGCTTCAGGGGGATTTTTTCCTGATTTCAAAATATTTCACCTTTATTTTGCCATGGACCATTGTGTGCTGCAATGTCCATTTAACTACTGCAGGAGCAGATGTATAATTGAGTATAAAATTGTATAATATCACATAGAATTGTGTATAAAATCATGCATCCCTACATAACTTGGGACTCCCTCCGAGTTCTGCCAGGATCAAAAGGGCTGCATGGATATTGGGATGATGGCTGTGAACTACCAGGTGAAATCAGGAGGAATTTTCCCAATTTTTTTCCTAATTCCTGCTGTTCTGTCACTCTCAGCTCTCTTATGCTTGCAGCTGCCAGGGTGGAATTTTGCAAACTTGTCCTCTGCCAGCTTTGGTGAGGTTTTAAACCAAATCCAGCCTGATTTGCATGAGAGGACAGTGATGGTTTCATAATTAACAACCTTGTTACCTTTGCCAGTACCCCTGCAGCCAAAACAGCTGGAGCTTGGAATTGACACGTTGCCATGGAAATAGCCCTTGGAGAGAAGCCTTTTATCCATGTGAGGCTTGTTTCTCTTATTTAGGTAAATGCACATTCCCCTCCTGTCAATTTGGTGTAGGCAGGAAGGTGATTAAAAATTCCTGTTATTCTCCAAGCACAAACTGAAAACTTCCTGATGTGCAGCTGCTCTGCCTTCCCTGCAGAAGTAGGGTCTGGAGTCAGGATTTTACAGGGGAATTGCTGAGTGGAGAGAGGCTCAAGGCAAAGAGAGAATCAGACCTGGCTGAGCAGGGAAACAGGGAATGAGCTGGAGGTGGGAGGCTTATCCTCAGCAAAGAGAGGGGGACAGAGGTGGCTCAGATCCATGGATTTAACCCCACCAG
>VXAX01002133.1:7899-50540 GCA_013399835.1 Leptocoma aspasia | reverse complement strand
TGCTCAGACCCATGGATTTAACCCCACCAGGTGTTCCCCTGCTCAGACCCATGGATTTAACCCCACCAGGTGTTCCCGTGCTCAGATCCATGGATTTAACCCCACCAGGTGTTCCCGTGCTCAGATCCATGGATTTAACCCCACCAGGTGTTCCCGTGCTCAGACCCACGGATTTAACCCCACCAGGTGTTCCTGTGCTCCCTGCTGGGTTCTTCCCAAAGGCTGCCCAGCCCAGGGGCCTCTCCTGAGGAGCCCCACACCTCTCCCAGGTGGTGGCAGAGCTGATGGAGATGGAGATTTCTCCAGGGAATTTGGCTATGTTCAGCCTTAATTCTCTGCATTGTTCAGACACAATAATCCTGGTTTTCCAGAGGAGAGTGCTGGTGGCTTCTTTGGCAGGCCGCAGGAGCTGCTGGAATTCTGTGCGAGGACCAGGTGAGCTCTGTCTGTGCTGGAAATTAACTAATTTTTAATGAGTTGTTTTAATTAACGGTAAGCCATGCCCACTTTTAGCCAGTACCAGTTCAGTTTTTTCATAGACTCTTGTTGTTACATTGATCATTAAATCACCAAACCTTAAATCTGCTAAAACTAACAGTGATGAGCTTCCATAAGCAGAGCCAAATGGAGGTGAAGGTTGGACATCTGGGATCTTAAATTTATAACCCTTCAAGGATGTTGGCATAACCAGAAGATACAAGAGATTAAGGCCTGGAAAGTTGGAAATTCCTTTTCTGAGCTAAAAATGACAGAAGGACTAAAGAATGTGGCTCATCTTAGCTTGAAGAGAGAAAAATCAATAACCAACAGAGGATTAATGATTAATTAATACAGATTAATGAAGATAATTATGTGACTTAGAACCAATGAACATTAATTTCTTTGCTAGAAATGTATAAATAAATAAAAAAAGTTTTGTATCAGGGTCTGTGAGGAGGCTGGAATTTTGTCAGCCACATACAAACCTGGGCCAAGAATAAAGTAATGCCTGCCTTGCAGTCAATTAAAAAGACACTGGAAAGTTAGAGAAACTCTTACTTTTCTCAGTGTTTTCAGAGTATTTCGGTAACATCCATGGAAAGCTCTGGCCCAGGTGGTGCTGAACATTGCAGGTGGAACCAAAAATCAAACCAAGGAAGAGCTGAACCAAAACTTTGCTGCCTCAACGTCTTTTGGACCTCAAACAGGGCTGGAGATTTCTCTGGTTAGGCAGTTGTAAGATTTTCTTTCCTTTTTTGAGATGCAGCTGCTCCAGAATTGAAAGGATTAGAAGCCTGAAATGCTGCAAGTCTCCCAGGAAAACCTGCTCTTAAAATCTCCAGCTCTGAACTGGCTGAGGCTCTGACCCTTGGGCTCTGATTATTTTCTGCTGAATTTTCCTGCGGCAGGATTGCTGAGCTGAGTGTCAAACACTGCTGCCACAGCTTGGGTTTGCAGCTGAACTCAGGGTTCTGAGAGGACCCTGACAGCTTCAATTGTGCTGAGCTCCAGCTCTCTGCAGCACTGGGGCTCTCCAGAGCATGGCTGGGGCTGTTAGGCTGGGGAAGAGCAAATTAATTTGTATTTCTGTGTGTGCATTTCCTGTCAGACAGGAGAGCTGGGCAAGGTGCTGGAAAATAACCCAGGAATGATTTCCTGAGGAGCTGTTCGATGGAACAGTGGGGCTGTGGATCAGCTCAGTGTGAGCTGCAGCTGCCAGCACAGCAGAGATGCCTTGGAGGAGGAGCTGGGAGTAGTTACAGGCACCTTCTCTCAATCAGGGTAGTGGAAAGTGCAGAAAAACCCAATTTCACTGAAGCTTTAACATGCTGGAGGCTTTCTGTGGGCTGGCAGGGAACTGCACCGAGCATCTTTAGAGCAAAAGGTGAAGAGCAATCATGAAGATTTTGGAAACTGGTTGAGGAAAAGGCTGTGGAGATGCTGGAAATAAAGAGAAGAAACTTCTTGAGAGGAAAACGTCAGCAGGGAAGACTCAGAGAGAGGAGAGAGCAGACAGAACTGGGTTATATTTATCAAGGTGATAACCATAACAATATGTTGGAAGTCTGGCAGGGCTGCTCCTAAGAACACTTGAAACACTGAAAATCAAGACAAGAAAATTACCAGCTAATTTCATGCAGGAACACATCCTTCACAGTTGTGTTAAGAAAAGAAAATGGGATAATGGAGAAGCTTTGCTAAATTGCTCTTCTTTTTAAACAAGGAATGAAGTGGTCCCAAATGAGATTTGGGACCCCAGAGCTGCAAGAATAGAGAATACACAAAGCAGCACAGAGCAGTTCTGAATAAAGCACTCAGTGTGCAATGACCAGTGATGAAACCATGGGATGGTTTTCAGGGATGAAACCATGAAACTGGCCTTGGGGAGGCTGCAGACCCCTCTCTCCAGGCTGTTTATCCTGATTTCTCCCGAAACAAAGCCTGGGCAAACCCTGGGAATGCAGATGTTGTTTGGCATTCCAGCCCCACCACCCAGGCTGGAATAGAAGCAGGACTCAACAGGCTACAAAACCTGGGATAGCACAGGGATCGAATCTTTTCCTGGTGCCCCTCTCTCCTTTTCCCTCAAAGTTATACCAGGGATGAATTTGGATCTGGAGATGTCAAATGTCCTGACAGGACCCACGTGAACACAAAGCAGTGAGCTTGGGAAGAAAAAGCATCTGGGAAGTCACTGAGCCACGAGCTCTGGCACGTCCAGTAAAACTGAGCACGTGGAATTTAGACAAAGGGAAATATTTAAGGCCAACTGTTCACCAGCCCACAAATATTTTAAGAAATTTAGAAAAGTTCAGTTCACTTGGTATTTTTACTGTATTTTAATTTTTGCTCCATGGCCATTAAAATAAAATCTGATTGATTTTGAGTAGAAAAGGAAGCAAAATGGCCACATTTCATTATATTCCTATGCCCAGGGAACAACAGAAAATGTTGGAAAACCGAAGTGTCCTTCCTGTCCTGTCCAACCAAGAGGTTCAGAGCATTGGTATTTCAGGATACTTGATCAGAGCCAAACCTCAGCCTCTGAACCTCTTTCAGCTTGACCATTATTACTATAAGTGATGTTTTAATTTTCATCTAAAGTCAAGAAAAGTGTTTTATTTTCCCCAGCCGGCCCAGAGACAAGGGACTGAATCCTCAAAGATGAGCGTTGAGCAGTTCTCATGTGTTACTTTATTCCCTTGCTCAAAGCCCTTCTCCTTCTCCCATCGATATCTGATATAATGCAAAATAATCAGAAAAGAAGGGGAGGGTTTAAAGTGTGGCTTTGAAGTCTATCCCACGTTCAGGGCTGTGGCCCTTGCCTCTCCAGCCACCTGAAGGGTGTCTGTCCTGAGGGGTTAACTCAGATCCCTGAATTCCATCAGGGAACACTCTAGGAGTTTAAAATCTGCACTTTCACTGGGATTTGTCCAGGGAGGCTCTGCCATGCTCTGAGCAGAGATGGGACCTTGGTTGATTCCAGGATCTTGCCAAGACCCACCCCAAACCCAAAGGGTCCAGGACAGGTTCAAGCAGTGACTGCAGTGCCAAAAGAAACTCCTCTCAAAGAACCCAGCTGTGCCCTTGTGCCTGAGCAATAAAATCCTCCCTGAGAGCCCTCTGACACCAGAGGGTGCCAGGCGCTGGGAAACACGGATTTCAGAGATCCCAGTGCTCCTGAGCACAGGGGAATACGCAGAGATGAGAAAATCGGCTTTTATTGTCAGCTCCCTCCTTGGAAGGGGAGATGTTGTGCCTTGGCAGAGTTCAGGAGAGCTGGACACAAAGCCCCAGCTCTGGTACAGAGGTTTTCCAGGGGAACAGCCAGGTCCAGCCCCATTTGCCATCTGGATCCATGCTCCAAGGTGTTGGGAAGTGATCCACCCCTAGGTATTCTCAGAGTGCACAGCTTGTAAAGGACCTCTCTGTATTCTTAACCAACACTAAGAGCCTTGTCAGGCTTTCACAGAACCATGGAATTATTGAGGCTGGAAAAGCCCTCCCAGACCATGGGGTCTGACTGTTCCCCAGCACTGCCGAGCCCAGAACAAACCCCTGTCCCCAAGCAAAGGGAAAATTGAAAGGGCAGTTCCTCACCTGAAATAAAACTTTTCAACTTGATTAATAATCAGCTGAAGGCTTGGCCTAAAATCTTCCATTTCTTTGACAGAGAAGATAAAAATAATTTGTTCTTCTCTGTTCATATATTTTTACCTGTCCTAGCAATGGCAAATTTACTCCCTTTTTCTCCTACCAGCCCTCTAGAAAGACCAAGGCCAGAAAATACCAGGTTGGAGCTTGCTTTGCCTTGCCTGACGTCAACATGTGGGTGACAGGAATTTCAACTGCAAACCCAGAAGTGAAATTCCCTCATTTTCAGATCCTGTTCCCACTGAAACCTCCCCTGACAGTGGCAAGGTTGAACATTTGAAATGTAGGGCAGTGTTTGACGTGCAAATCTTTAATTATCAACGTGTGGTCCGAGCATGGAGAAATATCCATGAGGTGAGTCCGTACGTGCTGGGATGGGGATTTACTGGAACATAATGGGGCTGGAACTCTGGGATGAGATTTTATTTCCCCGTTTATTTTACAGAGCTCCCCTTTGGTGCTGTAACAAATCCCTGAGCTCTGCTGGAATGTCAGGCAGAAATCACCTGCAGCAGTGAAAAGCTGGGGAACGGGGACAGGGACAGGGAGCCATGGCAGAGACAGGCAGAACTGCAGGACCAACAAGGCAGCCTTCATGTGCTCAGGGGAGGCAGATATGATACAGGAATTAGCCTGAGTCTCAGCTGGCTGGCATTTCCCAGCTGCAGAAGTGTCACCGGAGTGATTGGCACTGTCCCCAAAGGAGGATGTTGCCAGGAAGGGCTGATGATGCTGGGTCAGGCACTGTGGCAGGGGTGAGTCTGCAGAGCTGTGTGGGCAGTTCCTGCCCTGCCCTGGCACAGGGAGCTCTGAGCACACTCTGGGAGCACTGGTGGCATTCCTGGCACCACCAGCAGCTGTGGCAAACCTGGGCTCTGCCAGCTGCTCCTTAATTCAGGAGCTGAAACTGAATTTAGAGAGTCACAGAATTATTCAGGTTGGAAAAGCTCTCTGAGAACATCGAGTCCAACATCCCTCAGCACTGTCAGGTCCCCAAGTGCCACGTCCAGACAGCTTTTAAATCCTTCAGGGGACGGGGACTCCACCACTGCCCTGGGCAGCTGTGCCACGGCTGGACAACCCTTTCCAGGAAGGAATTTTCCCCAATACCCCATCTAAACCTCCCCTGGTGCAACCTGAGGGTGTTTCCCATCTTGCTGTCAGTTGTTATGGGGACAAAGGACTGACCCCACCTCACAACCTCCCGAAACAGCTCCAGCAGCCTCTGGAGATGTGGCTGCCCCAGGATCAGGGAGCTGAAGCTCTGTGCACCTCTTTCCTTGGCCATGGCATGGGAGAGTTGGTTCCAGAAAGAAAAATCTTCATAAAATTCTCATTAAAAACAAACAAACAAACAAAAACAAACAAACAAACAAACAAACAAAAAACCCACCAAGGGGACGTGGCAGAACATCCTTCCTGTTCCCCAGAGCACTTTGGTCCTGCTCTGGTGGTGATGGATGGGCTTTGAGTCACACAGGGACTGAGAGAAATCACTGCTTGTCACGAGCTCCACAGCCAAGCTTTTTTTGTTTATTGACTCCCAAATTGCAATCAAATCTTGATTCTTGGTGAAGCCACTGCTGTCCCGGCTGATGGCCTTGGAGGGGGCGTGGCAGCTGAGCCTCCCACTGGGGCACGTTAAACTGGCCCTGGGACACACTGATGGATGGCTGGGCTGGCTGTTTAAGGCTTGATGTTCTTCCTCTCTGTCTTTAAATTGCTCTGGTTTGAGTCTCACAGCCAAAAGCAATCAATACAATCCACAAATGTGCATGTTAGAAAATAAAGGTGTAATAGGAGAGCACAAGGAGGGTCAGGAATTGCTCACACTCAGGGCAATAATGGATTTCCTGAAGGGGATGCCAGCTTCAGGGCTGTGAGGCCCAGCAGCACAGCTCAACTTGTGGCAACTTTCCTTCCTCATGCATTTCCCAGACTTTAATGTCGGTAATTATTATACTTCCATTAATTGACCCTGTCAGCAGTGAGCAGAGGTAGCATGGAAGTTCTGGGATGGTATTCCTGGGAAATGGAACCCAACAAAGCATTCTGCCCCTCTGGAACAGGCAGACATGGCTCAGGGCAGCTGACTCTGGAAAGATCAGGGAAACCCTCAGAATCAGGGATGAGTGGGCTGATCTTGGAAACAGCAGGAAAAGCACCCATGTTCAGTTTGCCTTCCCTTGAAGCTGCCATTGTCCCCTTGGATAAACCCAGCAAACCCACCAGTGTGTTTGGTTTTACCGGGTAAGGACAAAGTCACCTCGCTGTCCTTTTCCACTCAGAGCCTGAGCCCTCCACACACTGCTGGTGACAAACACCCTGCACTTGTCCCTCTGTCCCCCCAGGTGCTCCCCTGACCCTGGGCTGACTCAGCCCAGCCATGTGTACTGAGTGAGCACAATTTCACAATAAAATAATCAGTCACTTCTCAAAAAGGGGCAAATTTACTCAGCCACTTGGAAGAAAAAAGGGAAATGCAGCCTATAATTCCTTTTATTTACAGTGAGAAATGAAGCATGAGTAAGATGATTAGAACTGTAATTAAACAAGAGACTCAAACCCACAGATTGGCACAAAATGGAGAAGGAGGGTCTTGGAGAGACAGCATCCTGAATCCTGAAGTATTTTTCCCACTGCAAGCCCCAGGGACACCTCTCCTTAATTTGCTGTCTAACAAGAAGCTCTGCCCAAGAGCCCCTCTGTTTACCTAGGAATGAAAGCTGGGCCTGCGGAAAAGGTCGAGCCAATTTTCTCACTGAAATACCCTGCACACAGAGACATACACAGATCCTGAAATCCGAGCTTCATTACAAAGGGGAAAAAACAATTTCCTAAGGATGACAGGGGAAAAGCCCAGAGGAGATTCTGTCTGCAGCCAAGTAAAGCTGGAGTCTGGCTCCAATCCTGAATTCCATCCCTCTCTGGCATTCACCAAGCACCAGCTCAGCTCTGCAGATGCCATGAACATCCTAAAACCATGTTGCATTTCAGTCCCATCACTGCTCTCCTTCCTGGATGACGCAGTTCTTGGCATGTTTTCCACAGCTCTCCCAAGCCCACATCCGAATTCCCTGGGATAGGTTTTGATATCTTGCTGAGAGGCAGATAATCCACCCTTTGTCACTAGGGATTGATGCCTGTCTCAAAAAAAAGAACAACTCCATTGCATCAAAGAAAAGCAGTTAGGAATAAATTTGCCACTGCTAACAAGCTTGACTGGGTCAGAGCTTTGTGTGCTGGAACAAAGAGTTTAAGACCCTGGAACATGTTTGGATTGCAGAGAAAATTCCATTCAGTCTTGGGAATGCACTGGATCACTTGAGTTTGTAGATCAGGTCCTGCACTGGAGGAAGATCAGACCCTTACAGGGCACCTGCTCTGCTCTAGAGCTGGTTCAGCAAGATCTGGAGTTTTTTTTGAGGTGTCAGTGGCAGACAGAAGACACCAAATTCAGCACAGTGCCAAGGGGAAGACAATAATTCCCAGCTCTGTCATTGGCTCATTCATCCATGCAGGGCTCAAATCCAACTGGGAGCCCAGTGTGCAATGGGAGCTGGTAAAAAAGAGTTCCAGGAGACAACTTTGGCACTTGGCAGCGGGGTGAGGAGAGCAGCTCTGTGTCCTGGGGGATCCGGGAGGGCTGGAGACTGACAGGCTGTGCTCTGCAGCTGTGACAGACATGCTGCACTGCCTGAGCTGCAGAGATTTGTCTGGAGCTGTAAACACATCTGCTCTGGCCTTGCTCAGCCCTCCCTCCCGCTCCCAATCCGTGAATGTTCATGCCAGTGGGTTCTCAGGAAGCTGTCTCGTTGGGAAAGGCAGATTGATGTCCGTTTGCTCAGGTTTAGACAGCAAGGAGAATTTCTGTGAGTGTGCCTTGGGATGCTCAGGAGGCTGTTCCCATTCCGGGATACAAACCACGCCCCTGAATTATTAGACTGTTAAAAACAAGAAGTGCAGCTCAAATTGCAAGACAATAAACAAGAAGAATCTTGTAGAATAATTTTGAAACTGAGGATCATCACAACCTGCTCCTGGCTGTTCACTGGAACAGAGAAGGAAGTTCCTTGTGTGAGCTGTTTGTTCATGCATCTGGTTCAGCCCCAAGAGTGACAGTGAAACTCTGTGTTCTTCACTTCCCTTCCTGGACTCTGCTGGAAGTGGACACAAGTGTCAGGTGATTCCCTCACACCCACTAAGATGATATTTTATCTTCTTTCCATTAAAGCCATCCAGCCACAACAACTGTGAAGGGAAAAAACCAACTCTACCAAACCTTTGCTTCCCTCACAGCCCCTCAGTGATTTTCCATCTCTGCAAGTGATGCTTTAATTAATGACATCTCCTGCCTGGGAGCAGGGTGGGGGCCTGTCCCAGAGCCCCAGCACAGCGTGGGGAGCATCCAAGGCAAAGCAACACAACCAGGGAGGCTAAAAATACCCAGGACACCTGATTGTAGGGAACTGACAGGAGGAGAGGGATGGGCCCTGCATGCTGAGTGCTCGGGGCTGCTGCAATCACAGCCCCTGCCTGGTGTAAAACCTCTGGAAAGGAGAGCAGGGACTGGAATTTTGTGTTACTGCAGCAGGATCAGCTCAGAGGCAGCACCTGTGGGACTCCTTAGCAGCACAAGGGATGAGCTGATTGTGTTTGGTCCAGCAGATCCCTGGATATCCCACGGCATGGAAATACAACACCAGCAACCACTGCACTGGCTCAGACTCATGGCACTAACATCATCACTGTCCAGGGATGTCAGCAGGAGAAGGTGGAAGAAGCAGCACAGATTATTTTCCATGAGCTACTTTCAAAACCTTCAGCTGCCTAATTTCAGATCTGTCAGCACAGGCTGTAATTATAATCCCGGAATCGCAGACCGGTTTGCGTTGGGAGAGATCTTAAAGCTCATCCCACCCCTGCTGTGTCAGGGACACCTTCCCTAGCCCAGCTTACACAGGGGTGTGCTCACACAAGGACCCTGACACCACCTCAGGAGAGCAAAACTCACTTTAAAATCCCGTGGGGATAAGGAGAGTTCCAAGGGTTAAAGCCTACAGGACCCCCTGCGCAGCTCTGTGTTCATTCCTCTCGGCAGCCTCACATTCCCTGGATTAAGCTCCTTGTGTATTTCTCCTCTCTGGGGAGATACTTCACGTTGTATTTGTGACAGTCAAAATTCTGAAATATAGGCAGGGTCTGCTCCCCCTGAGGCTTTTTTGAGACAGCTCTTTCTTGACTATCCCTCAAGTGAGGAAAACAAACTCTGAAAGCCAAATTCCTGCTGGTGTTTCAGCTGGCCTTGGCACCCCCTGCACATTCCTTGGGCTCTCAGCTTCCCAAATTATAGGAGCTAGTGTTTGGGCAGGTGCTGGGGGCGGAATTGTATCTAAACTCATAATCTCAGGGTATTTTTGGCAGCATTCTCTTGATGACACTTGTAGACAAGGCTCTGCAACAGCCCCTCTAGCACTCAGTGTGGGTGTCTGGTAATGCCCCCTCCCACCCTTCTTCCAGTAAAAATAGCACAAGAAATTGTTCTTTTCTCAAACATCTCCCGCCAAAATGTCATTTTCATCCACATCCCACAAGATTCCGCTGTTTTGTTGATAGGGATTTATCGTGTTAGATTTTATCTGCCTGTTAAACACTTCCTAAGTGGGGAGTGAGTAATAAAAATGAGATTACAGGAATTGCTTGGTAGGGAACAGACCAGACCTACAACTTAGCTCACTTGTTCCTGTAAGCTGATGAACTTCAAACTGATCTGCAAATTGCAAAATAAATTTGGAAAATCACTTTTCTGTCAGTACAAAGCCTGTCCAGCATGAGGGTGAATGGCAGAATCAATGTCAATGTGAGGAACTCAGAGCAAGATCAAAGGAGTTACAGATTCCTGCAGTACAGGAGAAATTCTAGAATAAATGTGACTTTAAATGACAGCAAAAATGGGTATCCTGAAGATGATGTGGGCTGTACTCAGCAGTTCAATCAAGGATGGGACATTGCCTTGGTGGCCTTGTACAGGACGCTCCCTGCACTGTGCCAGTTCTGTCATCCATCCATCCATCCATCCATCCATCCATCCATCCATCCATCCATCCCTCCATCCCTCCCTCCCTTCCTCCACCCACCCACCCATCCATCCATCCATCCATCCATCCATCCATCCATCCATCCATCCATCCATCCATCCAACAAAAGCCACTGGAGGAGAGGTGGAATAGCCCCTTTTAAGTCCAGTTCATCTCTCATCTGGGTGGGTTTTTATCCATTCAGCTTCTTCAGATGTACTCAAAGTGCATTTTCTAAGCTTCACACCGTGGCCTTGTTCTCTGTTTTTCTTCTGACACCTCCCTTTGCCTCATCTCCTCAGGCTCAATAAATTCAGATTTCAGACAGAAGATGGGCACAACCCATCTATGACTTGGGAAATGCTCCCTTGAAGAAGTCAGCTCTCTTTATTCCCTGAGATTCCCGCTCAAACTGATTCCTGTGGCAAAAGTCTGGGGAGAAGCTGTGAGGGTGGCAGTGCCTGGCTGAGCAATGCAGCTGTTCCTCCAGCTCTTCTCATCTCCACATCCTTATTTCTTCCCTCGTTTTTTTGTTTTTGCACTTTCCTTTGGGAAGCGGAGGAAGCTGCATTGCTGTTCCACAGGTACATTTTGTGCATTGCTGCACAGTCCCCTAAGTGATGCCCACTCCGTTTATTATCAACCTTCTAAACCATCCTCATCCTTCTGTAAACCCCAGAAGCTACCGGGGGGAAAAACGACTTTGGATCACGTGGAGCACAAACACAAAGCCTTAATTAACGAGCGCTGCCCCCACTAATTGCAGAGGAGGAGCCTGTGCTGCTCCGCACAGGGAATTACAGCCCGTGTGTCTCTTCTTTCCTTGATCTGAGGCTGTGTGGGTTTGTTCTACGAGCGGTAGAAATTACAGAGTATGGAATAACGCCATTGGAAGGTGTCCCAGCCCATGGCGGGGATTGGAACTGGATGAGCTCTAATGTCCCTTCCAATCCAAACCAGTCTGGGATTCTGATTACGCTATAATTAAAAGCTGTCAATTCTCAGGCTCGATACAAGATCACCAATAATTAAAACCTGTAAATTTTCAGGCTCGACACAAGATCACCAACAATTAAAACCTGTTTATTCTGAGGCTCCTGAAGGGAGTTTTTCGGCAGTTCAAGGTTTGGCTTGGAACGAACCCCTGGGAAGTTGCTGCCCTTGGGGCTGTGAGACACCAACACTCATTGCAGGAGTGAACAGCAATTCCAGCAGTTTCCCGGGATCCGGGCTGGGCACCCACGAAACACAGCATCGTGCTTGGAATTTAAAATGCACGGCAAACAGGACGAGCAGGTGTTACTAGCTGTGGGAAGTGTGACAAGTGCTAAAATGACAAATGTGCTTCCAACCCCTTTCTCGAGGGGAAGATGCTGTCAGCCTGNGCGGCCCGCAGGTGTTCGTGGCTCCGGCGCTGTGTGGGGAGGGGGTTTCAGGGTGGGCAGATCCCCGGGTGGTTTGGGGGTGATTCCGGAATGTTTCCTTTCTGTCAAAGCGCGGAGGTTTCTCTCGGTCCCAATGAGTGAACCGATGGGTGCTTTTTTTTCCCCCATTGAATTAAGTCCAACAGGAGCTCCGGGAATGCTGTACTGAAAGGAATTGCATTTATTCGGGCAGCAGCTGGTAATTTAATTTTGTCATTCACTGCAATGAAGGTTGTTGTTACTCGTTTTCTTCTGTAGGACGTTAGTTTGGGGATGCTCCTTACCCCCTGCTCTGAGGTGCTCTGCTGGTCCTGCGTATCCGTAGTGCCCTGGAAAGAGCAATATTGTATTTGATAGTTACATCTGCTGAAAAACACGACCTGCTAGGAGGACACTGAGCCCAGGCCTCAGCTCTCCAATTTATTTGCTGAGATTTTCCATTATGTACTTGAGACATAAGGAAGCTTGCACATTTGATACCCAGAACTAATCTGTCATTTACTGTTAAAACATTTGTTTTCGTTGTCCATCCAATTATTTTTTTCCTATTATTTCTGCTTAATGGTGAAAGAAAAATTCCATCTGCGTTCATTAGGCAGCAAATAGGCCAGGAGAAAATCAATCCAGCGCTGTAACATATTTTATTATGTCTGTGCTGATGTTCTTTAAAGCTGTTTTTTATTAATTAGCTTGGTGTGGTTTGTGAAATACACTTGGAGGCCAGGAAGTGAGTTACAAGAAGTAGCTACTAACAGGGAATGAGCAGTGGGAAGTCAGACTGGAGAGGGCTGTTCCTTTCAGAGCAACATGTTGATCACCCTGAGCACAGGCAAGTCTTTTCTTTGCAGTTCTTTGTCTTGTTATTTCTGCAGCCTCACACAGTAACAAACTGGGATCATCTTGGCTACAAATCCAGTAATCCTGTTAGGGTTTGCTGGTGCTGAACCACGGCTGTTTGCTTAACCTTTATGGCTCTAATTCATGGAGAAACAATTTGAATTTATGGTGTAAGTCTGGCTTAGCGTTGCAGGGGGGACTTAAATTCTTGTATTTTTCTGTCTTGCTTCATGAGCTGCGTATTAGAAGTTGAAAGAATGGAGTTCAACGTGTGTTTAGGCAGTGCTTCCATCAAAGCTGCACTTGGAGGAATTTCCCCATGGGAGGGGTGGTCAGGCCTTGGAAGGGGCTGCCAGAGAGGTTTGGAGTCCCCATCCCTGGGAGTGTCCAGGGAACAGCTGGATGTAGGCTGGGTGACAAGGTGGCAGTTCGCCACAGGCTGGACTCCATGATCCCAGAGGGCTTTTCCAGCCTCAGCCATCCTGGGGTTCTGTGGTGTTTCCATGTTGTGTTCCTGCTGCAGGTGGAAAACGTGAAGTTGCTGGATCGCTACGCCAGCAGGAAGGCAGCGAGCGGGACCTTGTACCTGACAGCCACACACCTGATCTACGTGGATGCCTCTGCTGAAGTCAGGAAGGAAACATGGGTATGCTGGGCTGGAAACACACCTGCAAAAGCTGCTTCAGGTCACAGAAAGGATTGGATGGACAGAGACTTGAAGGATCATCCCATTCCACCCCTGCCATGGGCAGGGACACCTTCCGCTATCCCAGGCTGCTTCAGCCTGGCCTTGGGCACTTCCAGGGATCCAGGGGCAGCCACAGCTTCTCTGGGCACCCTGTGCCAGGGCCTCCCCACCCTCACAGCCAGGAATTCCTTCCCAGTATCCCATCTATACCTGCCCTCTGGCAGTGGGAAGCCATTCCCCCTTGTCCTGGAACTTAATGCTCTTATTTCCAGAATGAACAGGTTTGTGAATTCTGGAGCTGTATTGGTCTTTTAGAGCATTTTGATACCAAATGCTTCCCAGAAACAGCTGGTTTGGAAGGAAATGAGCACAGTGGTGACGTGACTTGATAGAGTTCACTCATGGAATTAGTGTCAGTTCAAGGAATGTAAAAAATTTGTGTAATTTCCTATCTCAAACTCAATATACAAGACCACTGATCATGAATTTGCAGCTTTTAGAAGTGCAGCATTAGCACTGAAATGAGCCTGTTTTATTAATTCTAAAGTGAAATGGGAATGACAGAATGTATTTCATATGGAGGTGAAAGGAAAGCAAAGTGCACCAGGTAAACTGAGCTGCACGTCTGCCTCTGAAAGCAGTTTATGTACATCTGTGTTTTTTCAGTCCTGCTTTAGTTCCCTGGGTTTTGGGTGCAGTTTATGTTTGATGTCACAAATAAACTCATTCTCTGCTGCTCCTTAGCTGCAGGAAGCATAAACAGCTGATTGTATTACAAAGGTTTCCTGTCTGCTTTCGCTGCTCACAGCTTTATCAGTGATAAATGATGTTTATTCCCTTTCCTCCAGATCCTGCACCACCACATCTCCAGCGTGGAGAAGCTGCCCCTGACCACGGCTGGGTACCCCCTGCTCATCCACTGCAAGAACTTCCACGTGGCTCACTTTGTGATTGGGCAGGAGAGGGACTGCCACGACGTGTTCACCTCCCTGCTCAAGCTCTCCCAGCCAGGTGCTGGGCTTGGGAATCTGTCCTGGGAATGTCTGAATGCTCCAAGCTGAGCCCTGGGAAAGCTCTGCTGCCCCCCGGTTGGCTTTGGGAGGGAGGGAGTGGGATCACAATCAGCTTCCAGCATCAGGGACAATGGCAGGGCTCAGGGAGCTGAGCTCTTTGGGGCAGGACATTTGCTTCCAAACTAAACACAGTCTTGGGAGCCAACAAGAAAGATGGAGAGAGATTATTTACAGGAGCCTGGAGTGACAGGATGGGGGGGGATGGATTCCCACTGAGAGAGCAGGGTTAGGTGGGCTATTGGGAAGTGTCGGGGTGGGCAGGCCCTGGCACAGAGTGCCCAGAGCAGCTGTGGCTGCCCCTGATCCCTGAAGTTCCAAGGCCATGCTGGACATTGGGGCTTGGAGCAGCCTGGGACAGTGGGAGGTGTCCCAGGGGTGGCACTGGATGAGCTGTTGCAACCCAAACCTCTCTACGATTCTGTGACTGTCTGGCAGTGGGAGCGACGTGGTGTCCCATGAGGAACTTCTGGAGAACTGTGCAAAGTTCATATCCCAAACCTGGCCACTGTCAGTCCCTTGTGTCACCCAGCTGTTGGCTGCGTGCAGTTCTGCCCTTTCCAGCTGATCCAGGCGTTCACAGAATTCTCAAATCTCACAAATTGGCATCTTGGCTGTGTTTCCAGCAGCGTGGTTAGGCTGCTCTGCAGCGTTTGCTCACTTGTGAAAGCCTGTGCTTCACCCTGCCCTGACTCGGAGTGTGAGCCAGACACCCTCAAAAGCCTGTGCTCTCTTCTAGCTCCAGCTTTTTATTCCAGCATGGATGAATCTTCAGGCTTTTCTTGCAGGACAGCATTCCACTGAGCTCCTACCTGGCTTCTGCCTCTGGCAGCCTGTGCTTTTGGGGTACTGGAACCAGTATTTGGAGTTGTGTTATTACAAGGATGTCATTTGTGGTTGCAATTTGTGATGGTGTCACCAGGGTGAGGGAGGGGAATTAATGGCACTGGGCAGCTTCTTGCTGGCCTTCACACAGGGCTGGGCTGCACATCCTGTCGGAGAAAAGAGCTTTGCTGAGTTAAGATTTTTTTTTTTTAAATTGATATTAAGGCCTGTGTTTATTCCCAGCACTCCCCTTGTGCTCTTTGGAGTTTTCTTAGTTCTGAAGTTCTGCCTCTGATGCTGAAGCTGGCAGGTTTGTGGTGTTACATTTAAAAGCTGTCACTGCTCTTTGAGGTTTGAAAATTAGAGATTTAGGTAGTGCCTGAAGCGTGGGAGGTGTCACTGCAGGGGCTCACACCAGTTTCCTTTGGTCTCTACTTAACTCTGTAAATGCTGTAGCTCTTTCTTTTCTTCTACTTCTGGATTGTAAGAGCGCATTTTTGTTGTTTTAAGATGTCTGAGTGTGCTCCCTTCATTGATTTTTGGCAGAGCACATCATTACTGATGATTTGCACACGTGTGATGACAGCTTTGGGTTACCTGCTCAGTACTCAGCTGCTTTATCAGCCTCTGGCAGGTTTCCCTCTGTCTCTGGAGCTGCCTTGGGAATCATCTGGATGAGTTACTGGTTGGATTTGCATTTTGTGAAGAGAGGGAAGGAGGTTAGGATGGTAAATGGGCGCTCCCCAGAGCCAGCCCGAAGCCTTTGTTGGGCTGACAGCAATATTCCAGACATCCCTCAGGTCTTCCAGTCTCAGAATTTGTTGCTGAGCAATGACCTCACAGATGTTCGGGAGCTGTTGGATGAACTGTCCACAGTGAACAGATCTTTAAATCCATGATTTCATGTGTGGGTTAATGGTTATGATGTAAATCCCATCTAACATGCTTACTACAGTGAATTCAGGAGGAAATCATTAGTTTAGGAGAAATTACTTCTTCCAACTTGGGCTAAAACACTTTGTTAGAATTAATGTATCTCTCTGCATTTGGGAACTGAGTATTGGAAATTCCTGAGGATTTCAGGGTGAATTTCAGCACTTGGTACTATCCCAAACCAAAAATCTGTAAAAGGTTGAGAAGTCTTAAATACTTTGAATACTCTGTAGCACTCAGTCATTGATTTCCAGAAGTTTTGGCCTCCCTGGATGCCTTTGCATCTCTAACTTGTTGATTTTTTTCTTTCTCCTTCCCAGTGAAACCCGAAGAACTTTATGCTTTCTCTTACAATCCTAAAATGTCTAAAGAGAACCGGGAAGTGGGATGGAAACTGATTGATTTGAAACTGGATTACCAGCGTATGGGAATTCCCAATGACTCCTGGGAAATAACGGATATTAATAAGGACTATGAGGTAATTCCTGCCCAAAGGAGCCGTTTCATGCACTATCTCCTTGTTGTTATTAATGACAGCCCTGCTGCTGCCTCTGGGGAGGAAGGAGCTTGCTTGGTCTGAGCCAAAGCACATGGTCTGGATGGGGAGTTGCAGATGATGATGCTCCAGGAGAGCTGCAGTCGCCTTGTTGTGTGTGATCCCCCTGGCAAGGGAGCAGAGCCTTGTTTTTCTGCAGAAATGTCAACCCGTCTGTTAGACAAAGCCTCAAGTACCCTGAGCTGCTTTTGGTATTTCCAAAGCCTGTCCCACCTGGCTGGTGACAGATGTGGAGGAGAGAAGGAAATGGCAGCAGTTTGCATTGGTGGGGAATGAGGCAGAGCGGAGAGGGACTAGGGAAGGAAGAAAGGAAGGGAAAAACAGCAGTGGAAAACAGACCTTTTTTTGCTTTCTCAGTTGGATCTTCTGCTACCTAAGGGCCCTCTGTCATTTCAGTCTGAACTGCCTGCTGCTGTTACTTTCTCTGAAAGGCCAACTTGGATCTAAACAACATGAAACAAAAGCATTTGTCAGCAAGCTTGTTCAAAATCCTGCTCCACATTATTTCCCTTTTTATTTTCTCTGGGGTTGTGTGCAGTCAGACCTGGCTGTTGAAAAGCAAGGCAAGCAACTCCAAGAAAGACACCAACATACTGATAACCCTGAATCCCTTTCCCTGGTAACTTTCTTTACTGTAAGCTCTGGGTTGAAGAAGTGTGCCTGTGCTGTCAGAGGTGACTGCCAGCTTTACCTGCCTGTGCCTGTGGAGGCCTGAATTGAGCTCTGATGTGAGAGGTGCTGAGGGCACCTGGACGTGGCCATCTCAAATCATTAATCACTCGGAGGCTTTGCTTGCTGCAGTGGAACTCTCAGGTGCTTTAGAGTTTCCTCACAGTTTCTAGCCTGTGTTTTAGAATTGTCAAGCCTGGTGTAAAGCCAGGCTTGGAGAGCAGCTTATCTTTGAAGTCCATGCTGCAAAGACTGTGCTTATTTGAGGAGGAAGGATGAAGCTGCTCTCTGAGGGTTCCACCTAAGTGCTGGAAGTGCCTTTCAAGTGCATAACATTTAGAGAGAACTTTTTAAACAGAGTTAATTTCTCTTTTGTGGAAAGGAATTCTTGGCTGTGAGGGTGGGCAGGCCCTGGAATAGAATTCTCAGAGAAGCTGTGGCTGCCTCTTGATCCCTGGAAGTATCCAAGGCCAGGTTGGACAGGGCTTTGGATCAGCCTGGGACAGTGGAAGGTGTCCCTGCCCATGGCAGGGGGTGGGATGGCTTTAATGTCCCTTCCAACCCAAACCATTCTGTGAATCTAATTTAGAAACGTCCATCAAATTTCTGGATTCAAAGAACAACTTTGAGTCTGCTTTGTGCAGTGCTGTTTTTAGGTTCAGCTGCAGAGTTGATTGTTTCCTGCATTGTTCTCCTGAATACCTTCTAACCTAATAAGCTAAAGATGAGTTCTTCATGAATTTTGAAGTGCTCAGGAGCAATATCTGGGTATTTTTCTCTGTTCTCCCTCAGGTTTGCAGCACATACCCTCCCGAAATCGTGGTGCCTCGAGCTGCCACCAAGGCTGTGGTGATGGGAAGTTCAAGGTTCAGGAGCCGAGGGCGGATTCCGGTGCTTTCTTACTTACACAAGGAGAACAATGTTAGTGCTTCACTGCCTGCTGCCTTGGGGGGAATGAGGGTTCTCCTTTTTGTCCAGTTCCCTTCTAATGAAAGGAAAGAATAAGATAATTATTAGATTTGAGGCCTTTGAGAATTGTGCTTCTCTTAATGGCTTCCATTCTGAGTCACAGAATGAGCTAAAGGCAAACACTTGGAATGCATCCAGAGCTCTGCCAAAAGCACAGACTTTCCAGGCTTCCCGTTGGGAATTTTTTCTTAATAAGCTTTCAGCAATTCCTTCTGATGTGGGGTTTTTTAATCTCCTCTTTAGCTATATTGAATAATGTTTTATCAAGTTATATGTTGACTTGGCTGGATTTTCTTAGTATTGAAGAGGAGGAACCACCCTGAAATAAATCCCTACTAGTTCAGAGTAAGTGAAGGTTTCATTTTTTTTTTCCACTGAAGACCAGAATGTAAATTTGTGACTTTGCTGCCTCAGCAGTGTTTTAGATGCTGATGTTAGGAAAATTCAGTCACAGGCAAATTGTTGTTTTCCTGAGGAAGCGTGCCTTGACCTGGGCACTGCCTGGAGTTGTGCTGGAAACTAATGAAATTTCCTTAAAATACACCCAGTGCTGCTCTGAATGTGCAACAGCAACAACTGATACGGAAAACTCAAAAGAATGGTTTGGAAACAGAAACCAAATGGAAAACGTGAGAAATTGCTGCCTTCCAGTACTTTCAGGAGGCTCATGGAAAGGAGGGAGAGGGACTTTTATATGGGAACTTAGTGACAGAGAATGGTTTTAAACTGCCAGAGGGCAGGGTCATATGGGATATTGGGAAGGAATTATTTCCTGGGAGGGTGGTGAGGCCCTGGCACAGGGTGCCCAGAGCAGCTGTGGCTGCCCCTGGATCCCTGGCAGTGCCCAAGGCCAGGCTGGAGCACCTGGGGATAGTGGAAGGTGTCCCTGCCCACGGCAGGGGGTGGGATGAGATATTTTTAAGGTCCTTTCCGCCCAGCTGTTCTGGGATTCCATGCACTGCTGACATTTGGGGTGGTGACCATCAGGCAGAGCAGCTTGAGCCTTCTCACCCTCACTGCTCCAAGTTTCCCAAAGTTGTCGCTTTGTGAAATGGCCCAGTGTGTGTCCACCACAGGAGCAGCTCTTCAGAAGGAGCACAGAGGACGGTTAAGCTGTGACTCCGGGGGGTTTGGGGCAGGAGGAGAGGCTGAGGCTGTGAGCCCAGAGGGCTTTGGGGCAGGAGGAGGGGCAGTGGGAGCAGGGGTGACTCTGTGTGTGTGTTGCAGGCTGCCCTGTGCCGCTGCAGCCAGCCCCTGGCCGGGTTCAGCGCGCGCTGCCTGGAGGACGAGCAGATGCTCCAGGCCATCCGAGAGGCCAACCCCGGCTGCCCCTTCATGTATGTTGTAGACACGAGGCCAAAGGTACCTCCATGGGCTCTGGGCTGCTTTTAAATCTCTTGTCTGAATGAGCAGTGCTGTTTCCAGTTCACTCTGTCACGGTTCTGGGTCGCTCCTGCAGTAGGAACCTGGGATCAGGCTCCTGGTTCAGGGTGTACAACTGGAATGTGAAGTGATCCTAAGGATTTTTGCCTCCTGGAGTATCCTGGGTTTGAGGTTTGTGTTCAGGATGACCTGGATGGAACTGGCAGTTGTGACCTGGGCTGGGACAGTGAAGCATTTTTGTGCAGAGTCCTAAAGGATAAAGGAGAGAACTGGAAGTGGAGTTGGAGAGAAGCCTCCAGATTCAGTTCCATGAGGCTGAAGTGCTTTTACTGGCATACCTGGGAGGAAGTGGAGCTGTGAAAAGCAATCCCTCCCCTTTTTTTTTTCCTTTTAAAAATAACACTCATGGTGGAGCTTAATACAACTCAGCCCCACTATTTGGGGCTAGAACTTGAGAGCTGAGGGTTTATTTGGAAGGAAGTATTTGCAAAATGAAAATTAAATGACTGTCACCTTGAGGAACTGAGTTTAGAAACCAATTCCAATGATTCTCTTGTAAACATATGGATTAGGAGTGTTGGTAGTAGCCGATTAGAAGACAAGGGTTTTCATAGAAAACAATTATTTAAATGCAAAGATTTAGATTGCTCTGATTATTTGGAAATGGAACTTTCTGGGAGCCTGCTTCAGATCTTGCAGTTACTTTATATAAACTACAAGTTAAGTTAAACTGTGGCAAGGGCAAGAAAGAAAGTATTTTTGGGGAAAATAGAGAGTGTTCCACATCTTGCTGCAGTGTGTATTTTGGCTTTTAGTGTGACATTTCCTAGAGACCCACTGTTCTGCAATGATATGTGCATTTCTTTTGGTACAGACAGCTGCCAGTGTCAGAGATGTGCCACTGAAATCCATCACTGGTGGTAATTTGTGCTAAAGCATTTGGTGGCAAGGGGAGAATTTATAATTGGTGGCACTTTTCCTTCTAAGCCAACCTGTCCCATTCTGGCAGAACTGAAGCACTGGGGTTATTTTAGAGTTCTAAAGGTGTCTGCACCATATCTGACTCTTCTCTCCTCTCCCAAAAGCTGCCCAAATTGATAAGGGGGGTTTGAGCTGCTCAGTTTTCTGTCCCCACCAAAGATGTCCTGGTAGCTCTTGAACTGGTTTGGGGGATTGTTAGAGAAACTGGCTTCTTGTCTGCTTCTCTCTTGCAGTTGCTTTGTTCTTTCTGCTCAACTTGAATGCTTCTATGTTTCCCTCAGGTGGCCTAATTTCCTCTGTGTATGTATGTCTGTGAAAATTGGGAATTCCATATTAAAAAATTGGGAATTCCCAATATTACTATTTCCATACCACCATGTATGTAAAAATGTTAAAAATGGCTTTCCTAGTTCTGCTTTCCTGTGCCTGTCTCTGAATTTGCTTAGGTAAATTCAGTTAGGGCAGGTTTAGTGTCTCTGATAGCAGAAACTGGGGGTTCATACTACCCTAAGCAGGGTTTTAATGAGCCTCTGACTAATGAACTGCAGTAATTTTAATTAAACAGCTGAAAGAACTGTCTGGGAGGTGGGGAAGTACAGCTGAGTAACAGCTTTGTCCATTACATTTTCTGGGAGATTTAAACAAAAAAAAAAAGGACTTGCAAAACAGCCTCTCTGAATTTTATTGTGCTTTTTCTCTTTCTTTTGTCTTCTACTCCTTGAATTTGCCAGTTGAATGCCATGGCCAACAGAGCTGCTGGGAAGGGCTATGAGAATGAAGATAATTATGAAAACATTCGCTTTAAATTCATTGGCATAGAGAACATCCATGTGATGAGGAGCAGCCTGCAGAAACTGCTGGAAGGTGGGTACAGCCCTAGGAGGAGTTTGTCTTTCTTACCCCTCTGGACAGAACTTGCTGCTGAATATCCAAATGTTCCATGCACAAACATGTTCTGATGAAAGCAAAGTCAGCATCTTGCTTTGTTTGCTGCATTCAGGTGGCTGAAAGTATTAATGCTGTTAAAATGCTTTCCTGTTTGACATTTTCTTTGTTCTTGTGCTTGGTTTTATAGTGGTTCAAAAATAGCAACTAATACTAAAAACATTCCTTGATAAATGTGCCAATTAATAGAAAAAGGTTAGAGAAATATTACATTTTACAGCTAAGACAGTCTCATTGTTGCTTCATGACTTATTGAAAGAAAACCAACAGAGGTTGTTCAGAAATGCTTTTTGGGGTTTGCTATATTTGGAGTATTAACAGTATTTCTGAGGTGAGATACGTGATCTTCCAAAGACTTGAGTCTCATTCATACTTTGTTCTAACTTTTCTTTTATTTCTGATTCCTTTTAACCAAACTTCTTTAAAACATATTAATGTTTTAATACATAAATATATGAAAATGCAGAGTAATTAAGCTCATTGTGATCATAGGGAAGAATGCAAAGCAGGGCAAAAGAGTCACCAGAGCATTGGGCATCAAGAGGATAGTGAGGCCCAGAGTTTCATTGATAGAATTTTGGAGAACTTTGCAATTCAAGTGCTGTCATCCAAAATAGGTGTTTGATATTTTAGTAACCACCATAATGCTCATATTTTTTAAAATAGTTGGGTAACTGGGGCTCCCATGTGGCCCTGCAGAATGCATGGTGACCTTGGACAAAAATGGGGCTGTTCCCACCCAAAAGAGTGGCCTGATCACAACTGAGTCCTCAGTTGCCTCTTCCTGGCAGATTTATTTTGTGGTGGGAGGAGAGGCAGAATAAAAACTTTTTTGCTCCCATGTTCTTCTCCAACAGTGATAAAATCTCATTCACTAGGGCTTTTGGACTGTTCTGAACTTTATTGCTCTAAGTGTTTTCTGTGCTGGGTTTCATTAGAGCAGCTGAGTTGCCTTCAAGGTTAGATTTGTTATTTCTGTCTCTAAATTAGAGAGAAATAACTTCAAATCTTTGGGAAGTGAGTGGTTGTAGATGTGATGGTGATTTAGAGTGAAGTAAGAGCTCACTGCTGGAAAAAACACAGCTGAATAAATAATGAGTTACCCTTTCAACAAAGAGCAGGAGGAGATATCCAGAGCCTCAAATTCTCACAAAACCAGCAATTTTTTAGTTATGAATTTTGGATATATAACCATTAGCGTGTCCTTTAGACAGGATATTGCTGGAAGCACTTAAAGTTTTCGGGGGGATAATGAGGAGGTGCAAGGGATGCTGCTCTGATTGTCTGTGTCTGCTCCCAGCGTGTGAGATGAAGTCCCCCTCCATGAGCGATTTCCTGACGGGGCTGGAGAACTCGGGCTGGTTACGGCACATCAAGGCTGTGATGGATGCAGGTGTCTTCCTGGCCAAGGTAAAGCTGCTCTCCAGCTCCAGCTGCATTCCAAAATGCCTCCTGCTGTGTTGGGGACTGCTGCAAGGTTGGAAGGTGGCTCTGGGGAGGAGGTGTTGTTCAGGTTGGCTTAATCTCTCCAGAAATGTTGGGTCTTGCAGCTGCTGGGCAAATACAGGTCCTGTGTCATGTAACAGGGCTTTACTAGAGCTCATTTGAAACATAAGATCACAAAATATGAATAAATGACCTTTCTAAACCTTTCTATATAGCAGTGCAAATAACTCCTAACCCTGTGCTCGCTATTCATCTAGTGCTCTGCTTTAATCAAGGGATTGTTTTGACCGGTTTATTTTCTCTTGATTTGATGTGATGCAGACACTGATTTTGATTAGTCAACACAGTCCTCATTTCTGCAGAGCTGGTGGCTTTGCAGGTCAGGCAGAAGGAAGGAAGTCACTCAGGAGTAGTAAAGGGTCTGCAGGAAGTGTGTGGTGAGAGGAGTGAGTAGTAAACGTTGGTTGTCTCTCACGATTTGCCCACGTCACAAGCAAGAAACTTTTGTGTTTCTCTCCTGCCCTAAGTGGCAAAAGGTGATGGGATGGGGGGAAGTTGTGATCAACTCTTCTAATTTATCTTGAAGTTCTAATCCCTGGTGTCCAACTGTTTTTTCCTCATCCACCAAATCTTTTCCTCAGAGGAAGAGCCTGGGAATCCTTGGCCTTCCAGAGATCGCAGGGGCTGTTTTCTGCCAGCCTGCTGCAGCACTTTGCTCTAGCTGGGGCTTCTCTTGATGGACTGGTGCATTTCCACTGGCCAGAGGAGAGATGACCACCGTTCCCCTGGGGTTTTGGGGTGATGCAGGTGGGGGACAGCTTTCCCTGAGCTCTGTGCTGTGTCCCTGGCAGGCTGTGAGGGAGGAGAGGGCGAGTGTGCTGGTGCACTGCTCCGACGGCTGGGACCGCACGGCCCAGGTCTGCTCCCTGGCCAGCCTCCTCCTGGACCCCTTCTACAGGACCTTCAAAGGCTTCATGGTAAGGACATGCTGCAATTCCAGTGCCAACAGGCCCTGGGGAAGGGCTCAGGCCATTTCCTGGGACAAATATAGGTGACCTACATAAAGCAGCTTTGGTTCTGTGACGAGCTGGAATTGCTGTGAGCAGCATGGCAGCAGCTGATTGACAATTCCCAAATCCTTGTTTCCTGCAATATCTACATGGGAGCCACTAATGAGAGATCTCAGCAAAGGATGCAGCTCTGGCAGCAATCCACCACACAAAAAAGTGCTGGAGGAAGTTGTCCTGCAAGTCTCTTATCTGCTGGGATTTGAAATTGGGTGAACTCAGCCCTGTCCCCTGTCCATCAGTCAATCTGCATCCTTCACACCTTTTTTAAAGCCATTTCACTGTAATTTGGCTGTTTGCTTATAGTGCAGGCTTTTTCTTAATTTGCAGCCATCCCTGCATGAATTCAGAGCAGTCTGTGATGTTTCTTGCCATTCATCTCTTGTTAGATACCTGAAGAGCTGCTCTGTTTCAGGAGAGCTCCTTGAAGGAATCCCTGAAATCAGAACAATGCACATTTTGCCTTTTCCAGTGCCAGGGCTGTTTCCTTGCATTCCATGCTGCTTTTATTGTTTCTGGTTTTGTTTCTGGATTACACTGCAGTCTTTTAACAGTTAAAATTCCATCAGCACATGAAACATCTGCCTGGGCTTTGTCTCTGAACAAATCCTGCATGAACTGAGAACAGGATTTTGCTTAAGAGCAGGAGCAGTGACACAGACACAGCCCTGTCTGTCCTCATGGTTTGTAGGCACAAGTCCCCTTGTGACAATAACATGGGGTTATTCCTAAATGAATTCATCAGCAGTGCAAGGAGTGGAAAAATTCAAAAAGCAATTTAAATGAAGTTGTCTAAGAACTCCGTTGTGAGTTTCTGCCTTCCTCCTCTTAATCTGGATGATGATAGCAGGAATTATCTTTAGATATGATCCAGCAAAGTAATGGTGGATGCAGCTTCAGTCGTGTCATTCCTTGTGAGACATCTGTGAGGAAGACAGATTATAACAATTACTATTTTCTATAACAACAGGCATCTATTTAAAAATCCCACCTAGCTGTTCTGATTTCATCCTGAGCTCCTCGTTACGCAGCTGTACTTAATGTATTTCTTTTTGTCTGTTAAACATTTGTTGAACTGCAGTTGCTGATTTATTTTGCTGAATATCACAACACTCTTTTCCAAATTAAATAGCACAGTGTAATATTAAGCTGTTAATTCATTGAGCTCAATATATTTATATATTATGATTTTAACAACTTAGAAACTCCCTCAAAATGATAGTTTTGAAATGAGTTCTGATTCCAGCAGGGCCATTGCCTTGGTAACTGGATAATCTGTAAATCACAATTCCTGTTCCCATTGATTTCTGGGGATATATTCATAGCAATAGGGTCAGCAGGTTGTCAGTTTTCTAGGTTTTAACATCAGAGGTTTCGTTTTGCTTTTTTAACCAAATTCATGCTCTTTTCTTAATCCCTGTTTTGAACCTGCAGGTCCTGATAGAAAAAGAGTGGATTGCAATGGGCCACAAGTTCTCACACAGGTGAGAGGGGCACATTCCCCTGGGGGGACTGAAACCAAAACTGTCTGCAGGGGTAGGGGATACCATGAAAAATTGAAAGGAAAAGGAAAAAGCATTGGGAAAATACTGGCATTGGTGATACAGAGCCAGGGTCTGCTAAGGCTGTTATTTCATCACTGTGTTTTTATTGCTTTACAAAATCGTGGTTTGAATTCTGGGTGTTTTCCTTCCTGCAAAATTCTATTATTTGAGGAGTGCTAATCATGGAGTCACAGAGTCATGAAAGTTGGAAAAAGACTTCCAAGACCACGAAGTTCAGCCAGCAGCAGCACTAACCCACGTCCCCAAGTGCCACATCCACACATCTCTTGAACACTTCTGGGGACGGTGACCCCACTCTGTCCCATCCATAGTGCTCCAGCCAGACCTGGTAATTCTCCTGCAGCCATCTCCTGGGAGAGGCTCTCAGCCACTAGCTCAGGACTTTCCCAAGTTCAAAGCATAAACTTGACCTGGGAGAACACTGATGGCAAAGGGACGTTTTGTGCTTATTATTGTGTTTGCATTTATTCTGCTTTTTGCACCTCTCTAGGTGTGGCCACCTGGATGGGGACCCCAAAGAGGTGTCCCCTGTGTTCACACAGTTTGTGGAGTGTGTGTGGCAGCTGATGCAGCAGTTCCCCTGCTCCTTCGAGTTCAGCGAGCGCTTCCTGCTGGAGATCCATGACCACGTCTATTCCTGCCAGTTTGGCAACTTCCTGGGCACCTGCCACAAGGAGAGGGAGGAGCTCAGGTGAGCTGGGGGTTCTTGGAGCCAGCAGGCCACAGATCCCTTGGAATGTCTGAAAAAGGGGCGGGATGGGTGTGTTTTATGGAATTGGAGATGGTGGAACACAACCATTTATCAAGGCAGGGTTACCCTTAACCAACAGGAGAAAAGAATATGAATTATATCCCAGAAAAGGTACTTCAGTTTGGAGCACAATAATAACTTGCAGATATCCCTTCTGGATAGGAAAGTGTCCATTTTAATATCCTGTGCTTATGAAATCAATCAGATCCAGCATAAAAACAACTCTTAGCTCCCTTAATCTAATTCTGCTCCCAACAGCTGCAGTTATTAATCCACTCGCTGCTTTTTTTAGTCATCAGATGTTCTTTGTATTTGCCAGAATCTTTGAGAAGACCCATTCCCTGTGGCCTTTCCTCTTACAGAGGAAGCAAGAGTTGAGAAATCCTTTGTACAGAGGGTTTACAGCTTACAAAGAGCTTCAACCAAACACTCTACCTTTCAGTTTCCAGTAAGTGGCTCAGCTAAGAAGGGGAAGGAGGGGGACATTTCTTCCATTGATAACTCAGGTTAAATCAAATAAATTTGCACTGATTAGCTTGGTTTGTTATACCTTTCCCCTCCATTCCTCAGGCATAAACTAAGAGGAGCGGTGCAAAGGTGAAATAAATTCAGATGCTGTAATTTAAAATAATGTTTGTAATTTGGTGTTGAGAAAAGAGGGTGGGGAAAGGCAAGGAAAAGCAGAACTTCAGCCAGAACCACACACACCCCCTGACTGCTTGCTCTGTCACGTTGAAGTGTTTCAAAAAGTTCCTCTTTTCCTCCTTTTTAATGTATATTAAGGAAGTCTTTCAAGCAGGAATTTTGCAGGTGCCCAGTTCAGGGTTTTTCTCAAGCTTTGTTTCTGCCTCACTCCTGGACCCTGCTGAGAGAGAAGGGGATGAAAATGGGATTTTAAGTGCTGTGTGTGCAAATGAAAGTTGGGAGGTTGGGTAAACTAAGAAGTGGAAGATAAGCTGCCCAAGCTTCCAATAAATCTGCTATTAAAAAAAAATAAAAGTATTTTCATTCTATTCTAATATTTACTGCCAGGTTTTTTAACTTGAAGAAAAGTTGCCCTTTGCTACTGAATTTAATAATCCAAGGCCATGGCAGGTTTTAAAATTAATTCCTAATCTCAATTTATTAAAAACCAACATCTATTTGTTGGCAGTAATGTCCAACTGAGCCCCTAATTCCCATTTTTTGCCTGTTTTTGAGGTTCTGGTGTGGGATGTACAACCGCTTTGACAAGGGCATGCACCCCAAGCAGTGTGTGCTGGATCAGCTGCTGAGCTGCATGAGCCAGAAGGTGACACTGGAGGACAAAGCATCTGAGCTGGAAAACGTGAGGCACAAGGGGCTTCAAATCCCCTGGGGGCTTTGGAAAGGTTAACTGAGGTTAAATATTGGCATTGAAGGGTTGGTCCAACCAGCTGGGTAAAAATGAGGGGTTCAGTGACAAAGCTCTGTGCGTTAAAAACCCTAAAACGCCCCCAAACAAATTAAAATACAGTTTTTAAAATACATCAGTGAGAAGGATATCAGTGTCCTTTGCTGGGGCAATGTGAATGCTGAAAACTTCAGCTTTATTAATTAAACACTGATGTTTGTGTCAGACATGGCAGGATCTGTGTCCAGGTATTTCTGATGTTTGTGTCAGGCATTTGAGGATTTATGTCCAGCTACTTCAGTGCTGGATTTCAGAGCTGGGAAAGAGGCACTGCCACAGGGCTCTTGTCGTGTTGACACCTGGTTTTTGTCCCTCTTTGGCATCCGGGTATTAATTATTTGTTTTTATGCCTTTTTATTTGTGCAGAAACTCCCTATCCTCGATGGCCCCTTGCCCAGCAAAGGCTGCACCTCACCCAAGGCAGGAGCTGCTGCTGCCAAAGCCCCACCTCCTCCTCAGGACTGTGCAGAGGGAGCAGCCTCTGTGCTGAGCAATGGCCCCTCACTGGGGAGCCAGAAGCACAAGGAGAGCCCAGCCCAGCCCCGGGATCTCGGAGCCTCCAGGGAGGATGGGCAGGCTCAGCACCAGGGATGAGCTCTGGGAGCTGCTGGAAGAAGCTCTGGGGAGCTGGTGCAGCCCCCATTTGCAGCTGAGTGTGAGTAGGGGTGTGCAGAGCTGGGGGAGCAGCTGCTGGGGGACACCTCCTGCAGCTCAGGTGATGCAGAGCTGCCAGGAGCCTGCCTGGCATTCCTGGGAACTTGGCTAGTGGGAACACGTCCATTTCTGAGGGCTAGGGCTGCCTGCCAGCACTGCTGTTTGAGGCTGGAAGAAATCTTGCCAATTCCACGAGGAGCTGGGCAGGAGCTGCAGGTGGAAGGATGCAAATCCCTCTGTTCTCAGTGGTGGTCCAAGGTCATCTTAAAACGAGAAAAAATTTCAGTCTGTCTTCAAATGATAAACCCCCCCAACCTTTCTTAGCTGTGAATGAATCTCTGCATGGACCCTTGCCTTGTAGCAGAACTGATTCATGTTTTGTTTCCTATGCATATTTGTTACACAAAACCAAACCCCCTGTGCCTTCTCTGAGACTGTGTCCGTGTCCAGCCAGGCCATTGCTGGTTTTGTGCTGGAGTTTGCAGTGTGGTGTTGGGTCCTGTCTGTAGTCAGTGTTTGTGAGGAGGTTTTCTTCTGCTGCAGCTTCTCCAGGGTTTTTGCTGTTCCCCTAAGTTCAGCAGCTTCTTTCCAAGCTGACCTCTTGAAGAACCAGCTTTTATGGATCTCCTTTATTGATGGGAGTGCAGCAAGCCCCAGAGCCAGCCCATAACACATGGATTCGTGATAAGAGGGAGGATTGGAAATGAGGAAAGACAGGAGAACATTTATGTGGAATTTTTCTCTCTTATTTTATGGTCTTGGTTAAAGGGAAGCAAGAGAGCAACTTTGTTCCAAGCTGGAATCATTGATGAGACAGCAATTACAGATGGGCTGTGTTCTGGTATTGAAATAGGGCCTGAAGTGATAAAGTCACTTGCTAAGTGATTCTAGGGAATGTTCAGATTCTGGGAACTTTAGGGATGTTTTGTGTGTCTCATGAACAGTATCTCTCATGGCAATGAACTTGGGAAGAAACAAGGATTTCTCTCCCCAGGGACTGGTTGTCACAAATGAGTGCTTGAAGGTCACCCAGAGAATCCTTGGAAGAGGCATCAGCAGAAGCAGGTTTGATAGAAAAAAGTGTGACCAAATTCACTGGCAAGGTTCCCTCTGTTACTTATTAAATGGTTAAAGCACACAGAAAATCTAAAACAGAAAATCAAGCAATCTGAAACTAAAATCAACCAATATGGAGGCTGGGGATGGAAAAGGGTCAGGATGAAAGGGAATGAGGGAGAGTCTCCTGTTGAGTCACGAGGTTCAGAGTGGAGCATCCTGCCAGACTGAGCCCTGGAATTATCAACAGTTCAGGCCTAAAGGTTTCCTGAAATCAAGGAATCAGTAGCAGCACTTGAACCCAACAGCAGAGAATCAGCAGGTAAGGAATTGAACAAGGGGTTTATGTAGAATTTCCTGTAAGCACAACAGGAGCTCCCTTAGAGGCTGAACTCACAAGTCCAAAGTACTCCATAATCCAGGAGAGCAGCATTCCCAGTGCTTTGGCTCTGGCACAGCCCCAAGGGCCAGGTCCAGATGTATCCCTGGGAAAAATTCCCATCGAGGTCTCTGTTTATAGAGAGTTGGTTTTATCAGAGTCACTTTCCAGCCTGGCTGCATTTTGGGTCAGTGTCTTCCTTTGAAAGGTGAATAACAAAAATGTTCCACTTGGGTTGTTATTCAGGCAAGAAAAATCAGGTTCCAGAGCTACTGGCTAAACCCAGGAGTTTGTATTCCAGCCCTGGGAGCAGCCAGTGTTCCTGATAAGCTCAGGGTGCTGCTTATCAAGGTCAAGGCTTGAGGACATTTCTGAGATTATGGTGTGGCCTTGGGGGCTTGGAGGATTCACTTCCCCTGGAAAGCTGTGCCACTGTCCCTGTTCTGTGCTGAATTGCATAGAATCCCCCTGTGCAGCTTTATTCAGGATGCTGCTCTGCTCTCTTCTCAAGCTGTTGTTTCAATTAGGTGCTGCCATTAAGTTTTCAAATCAGTTTTTCCTTTTTATGAAAATTTGGAAGCCAACTGAAAATATTTGAGCCTTCCCAATCTCCAGTGAAAGTAGAAACATTCCATTGTAACACCAGAAAGTGCAGTAACTCTGCTCATGTGCTTTTAACCCACGATGAAATCACTGGGTAGATTCAGTGTCCAAAAACCAACCAAAACCTCCCTGAGTGGCTCATTCTGGGTAAGAAAATATCTATTTTATAAAGCACATGGAAGATCCAAGGAAAAAGAGAGCACAGGGTTTCTCCACTGCCTGGAGTGGCAAAGAGGAAGTTTTTTTGTATTGAGGGTTTGTCAGACTTTAAATGAAGTTGTTGTCAAGGCAGGAATGGGAGCTACAAGAGTGATTGATTAAAAATGAAACACTGGAAACAGTGACTCAGGTGTGACTGATGGATCAGCCCTGTCTTCTTTTGAGGGGGTCATGGGCAACATCCATCCCCAAGTCTGAGAGAAAATGGGACATGAAGCCAAGACAGGCACTTTATAGGACCAGTTATTCTATGGATCATCAGTTCTTTGAATATCTTGAATAAATTCTCTAATTTTCATTAGAGGTCCAAAACTGGAGAGGCTTTTGATTGACTACTGAAGGACTTAAAGGTGCTGTTGGTTAATTATTGTACAAATCCAGCTTGCATAAGGCTCCTGGAAATGTTTGTATGTTGCTTTGCCTTTGGAGGAGTTAAATTATCTTGCCTTGTTCCTGAAAATGATACCTCCACAAAACTCCAGTGTTACTACAAGTGTGTACAACCACCACCAGGTTGCTCAGTGTTGTAAGCTTGGAGTAATCTTGCTGCTTTTAACTCCAGTGGCAAAACAGCCAGACCCAAAAATTAATGTCTTTTAAACCTCTTGGATTTCATGTGTACAGGCTAAAGCAAAGGCTGCAGTGTATTAAAAGCCTTTCATGCTGATGCTGCAATTTAGGAGCTGGAAAAGATTCCAGGGTTTCCTCTTTTTTCACGAGCCCATGGTTTGAAAACCAATGAAGGAGAAGCTTTTTGGTTTTGGTGGCGACTCTGGGCTGTTGGAAGAGCAGAAGTGAGGAGCTGTTGAGAGCCCTGCAGTGCCCTGAGCTCAGGTGGGACCTGCTGCCCAGGACAGCTGTGTTCCCTGCTCCTGGAGCATCCTGCCTGCATTCTCTGCTCCCTGGAAGTGAGGAGGGAATGGAGAAGCTCTTCCTACTATTGGGAATCTGCTGCTGCTGCTGCTGCTGGGGAAAGTTTCTGCAACTGATTAATTCCTGGGGGGGCACCCATGCTATGTGAGGTCAGAAATCCTGCTTTTATTTGGAGCAGTGCAATTCTTTGCATTTGGATTCCTGTGACTGGGAGAACTGGGATGGAAGAGGGATCTGATTTGCTGCAGATGAGCTCTGCTTGTGTGAAACTTCCTTTTCTGGAGCTGCTTCTGCTTCTCCAGAGCATTCCATGGCTTTACCAGGACATTCCATGGCTTCCTGCCTTTTCCCAGTGTTTCCTGTGCTACAACCAGGTGTAACCTTGTAGAGGGCCTGTCATACTCTGTGTTAAAACTCCAACTCTGAAGCACAAGAGGGACTCGTGGAGCTTCATTTGAAATGTCTTAGATGTGAACTTTGTTCTGTGGGTTCTTAAATTGGGTTTTCTTTTGCAGTTGTCACCTGTGGGAGAGAAAATCCAATTGGTGCTGTTTGCTCTACAGGGAAAAAGTGGGAATAATTGGGTTGTCCATAGTTTTAGCTCTCCATGGCTTCTTTAGGGATGAGGAAAAGCAGTTTGTAAAAGCTTTTAGGTCTGATTTACTCTTGGTCTGTTCTCGTGCTTAGTGCTTGCCTTTCCAAGTTAATTCCTTGGAATAAAAATCCACCTGCTCTGATCCAGAGCCATCCTGACTGGGATGGAGGAGGAGATGGGCTTGGAGAGAGCTGGGAAGCTTCAGGAAGCTTCCCCAGTCCTGCAGAGTGGGATTTGTCAGGAGCTGAAGGTGCCCAGAGCGCCACAGGATCTGCAGGTGGGAATGTTGGTGTGGAGCAGCCCTGTGGGTGTTGTTTCCATGCCTCTGGAAGCAGAGAGCCCTCAGAGGTGCTCCCAAAGCTGAGGCACCCCCAGGAAAAGCCTTGGAAAGGGAAGAGCTCCTGCTCCAGGCTCCTTCAGCTCCTAGCAGACCTGGCCTTGGGCAGCCTCAGAGCCCAGAGGAATTTCCTGGCACGATGCAGTGCTGGATATCCAGGAATGACCAGGAGAATTCCAAAGGTGTTTTCCTCTCCTCCCCACCCCCTCTGCTCTGTGCTGAGGGCTGGGCTTGGTTTTATAGGGACCTATCCCAGCTATTCCTGGTTTCTGTCCCTCCCTCACGCACATGCAGGCATTCCCTGGGGGGAAGAACCTGCTCTGAATGTCCTATTTATGTTTTAATTATCGCCCAGCACTTGATTAATTAGCTGAGGAAGCAGGGGATGATAAAGCCTGTGCTTGGGACCAGGCAGCCAGGTGGGCCATTCGTTAGGGCAGGTTTGCTAATGACATTAATTAATGTGTTCCCCTGGGAGCTGCAGGAGCAGGGCAGGACCCAGGGGTTGTTTTTATATAATTTCTATATTTCCATCTATTTAATGTAGCAGAAACTACTGGAGTAACTCAGCACTGGAACTCTGGCTGGATTTTCCTTGGCATCCCCAACCTGATCCTTGTAGGAATGTCCCTAAAACCATGTGTGGTGCTGGCTGGGAATGTCCCTGTTGCTGTTTGTGTCTGTGTCACTGGTGAGGGACGTTTGTGGGGGATGAGCCCCAGTTTGTGCCCCAGGGCTCTGTGGGGCACTTTGGTTCCTGCACTGCTTGAAGCTGATCTTGTCTAGAGAATTGTGTCTTTTCTCTCTGTTTGTCCCATGGAGTCTCTCTTGGATTGCAGGTATTTTTATTCCCTACAAAAATAAATACTTCTTTTGTGTAAAACTGTTTTGTGTAAAAACTGTTTATTGGGTGATAACTCAGAAGTCCACACTTGGAAAGGTGAAGTCAGTTAATTAATTAATTAATTAAGTGAGTGTGGAGCCACTTCCCCTCTACAGAACAGAAATGGAGTGATCCCCCTGGTTTGGGGGAATGGGGAGTGCAGGGTGTTAAAAACAACCCCAAAAGGCACATAGCTAATGGAAAAAAGGAAATATAACCAATGGCACTGTAGCAAATCTCGGTGTCTTCTGCAAATTGTGCTATTCTGGGTCTTTTTATTGAAATTTAGATTTTCCTTTCTATATTAAACCCAAGTGTCTCCTCAGTGTTTCCTTGTTCCTGGAGAGCTGTCTGTCCCTCACTCACCTGGCCACAGGTGTCTCCAGGCTGACTCCCAGCTTCATGGGTCCAGTGAAGAGATTTTTTTCTGATGGCTTCAGAGTGAAGAACTCACAGTCCGGCTGCTGATGGTATCCTGGAAAAATTCTCTTTTATCCCATTCTTTTTAGTCATGGATAGTGAAGTGTTAAAGATTTGAGTGCAGACAAACTCAGCTGAGATGGGAAGATGCTCAAAAGGGAGATTCCAGGTAGAAATTTCCCCGTGAACCCTGGGAACAGACTCCAGACCCATTAGCCAGCCCCTGATGAATATTTTCCACCTTAAAAATGGGTATTTTCCATGTTTTAAGGCAATGGAATGGGCCTAGCACTGGAATACACTCAGTCCCTGGGTGTTTCTCAGGCTTTTCCCCTTCTTGCTAATTTTAAATGTTCTTAATGCTGCCAGTGAAATCCTTCATTTACTCATTTACTTCATTAGACTTGCCTTGCATTTAATTGGGTTATTAGCATTAACACTGGCTAGAATTGATAAAGCTGCAATATAAGTTGGGGAAAATTTGGACAAAAAGTGTGGTAGTTGGAGTTTATTTTGCCTACAAACAGCTCATGGATTCCAGTGTTCTCCTGGAATTTTATTTTCCTTCTCTTTGGAGGAGCGGATGGTATGGGAGGGGGATACAAAACCTCTCTCTCAACGACGGGTCTTGGAGCTGTGGGAGAGAAGGAAGGGATCCAGTGTGAATGGGAATCAATAAAAATCTATAAATAACCAAAAACCCCCATGGGTGGAGCAGGGGGCTGTGGGCTGGGCAGCTGTGGCTGCCCCTGGATCCCTGGAAGTGCCCAAGGCCAGGCTGGGCAAGGCTTGGAGCACCCTGGAATAGTGGGAGGTGTCCCTGCCCTTGGCAGAGGTGGAATGGGATGGATTTTAAGGTTCCTTCCAACCCGAACCATCCTGTTATCCTGTTTTCCAGAAGGGAAGGGGCTCCTTGAAAGGCAGTGGAGGTAAAGAGATGAACTCCTGGAGCTCTAGTGCTGCCAAAATTCCTCAAGGAATCACTCATGGAGGAGGAGAAACATTGCTGGATTCCTCCTCCCTTTCTAACTCCGTATTTTGTGCGTTGATGCACCAAATAAATTGGGAATTTGCATCAGCAGGGCCCTGGCAGGGATGTGCAGTGCAGCCAAGGGATGCTGAGCTGCTGTCCGTGCCCTCTCCTGGATAATTCCTGGATAACACCTAGCTCGCGGTGCTGCTGGAGCCACTCCCATGCTGCGGGTGAGCAGGCAGCCGCGAGAAGCGCCAGGGATGAGTTTGGGAATGCCGGGAGCAGACGTGAGGGCACAGAGGAGATTGCAGAGCCCACAGCTGTGCGGTGGCAGCGACTCGCGGCCCAAAGGCAGGGGACACAACAGCCCCACTCCCCAACTCTGCTTTCCCGACCTTGAGCACTGTTAGTAAATCCCTAATCCCTGCAAAATCACTTATTTGGGACTGTTTAGCTCTAAACTTTTAACTGCTTAGCCCTGCTAAATCCACAAGCTCATTAGCTCTCTTCAGCTGCATGAATAATGATAATCTCTTTAACGGAAGCAACTCCGGACAGGATTTACCTTCCCAAAAAATTCATTCACTGGCATTCAATACCCTTCTGCCCGCTAATTGTTCCCCAATTAACAGGGAGCTGATCAAGAGCTGCTTCGCCTGGAGCAGAGGCCAGGTCAGCCCCTGGCTCAGGCCCTGAGCTCAGGCAGAAGGTGGAAGCTTTTCCTGACTCCTCGTCCTTCCCTGGACTCAGAAGCAGTGGGAATCTTATGCCAGATGGGTCAGGCTGGTCTGTCACCTCTGCCTGGGCTCCCGCTGGGATTGGTCTGGCTCTGCTGCTGGAAATATCCCCTGGATGGATGGAAAGGTTCCTGCTCCAGGAGTGTGCCTGGGCACGATTCCAGCTGGGCTGGGGGGGTTCTCAGGTTTGCCTTGTTAGAACTGGCTTTAATCTGCTCCTTGTTCCAAAAATCTTTCCTGGATAACAACTAAACAGCAGCAGCAACAACAAAAGAATAAGCAGTTTATCATTAATTCGCTGTTCAAGGATTTTGCTTTCATCTCCAAGTTTCCTACATTTCACATTTTCTAGCACTTCTGTTGTCTGCATTCCCTTTTCTCCCTTTATAACACTCTGTGTTTTTAATGGCTGCTTTGATTTCTGTTGTTTGTGGAAGGGGTTTCCAGCCAGGCTTGGCATTTGTGGCTGCAGCATCCCCATTGTGGTTGCATCTTCCTGACACTCAGGAAAAATAACCCCAAACTCCCCTCTCCTGCTCCGGGGTTCATCCACGTCACACTCCACAATTCCATTCCTGCTGCTGGCTTTGGGGGATTGACCTTTGTGAAGCAATAATCTATTTTTGAGTGAATTTGGAGATGAAAACCAAAAGTCTAAACCAAATAAATATTGACCATTTTCCTGCATTCCCAGCTTTCCATGGGGAGGCTCCAAAGCAGGAATGTGCTGGTGGCACAGATCACACATTTCACAGAGCACCCTGATTTTGCTCCTTGCAGCAGCGGGGATTTTCCTGCTGGATAATTTGGGTCTCTCTCGTTATCTCTTACCTTGATAAGGCTGCCCCATTCCTGCTCCACCACCGAGGAGTTTGGAGAGGGTTTAAAGGGAGCTGGATAAAATAGGATTGCACTTCCCAGCTGACAGCTTTTGATAAGAGCCCCAGTGCTGCTCCCCACTCCGTTTGTTTGCCCTGGGAGGTTTCCTGCCTTCCTGGGTCCTGTTTAGCTTCAGGAAGCCCTGGCTGTGGTTCCTTCTGGCAGGTGCAGCCCAGAGCGGCTCAGGTGGGAAATCTGGACCACCTTCAGGACCTTTTGTCCTTCTGGTGTCTAATAAATCATTTTGGAGGTTGCAAATGGCCATTTCTATCACTCTGAAGAGGGGGAGAGAGGGCAGGAGAGGGGTTAGGAGGGAATTGGAGTGCCTGGCAGCAGCCAGGGTGAGGTAGAGGCTGGTGCTGCCCTGGCAGGGACCCCGAACTGCAATTTCTGTGAGGACACAGGGGAGAAAAGGCCTTGCGTGTGCTCAGAGGGGTCGTGCAGCCTCCAACACCTGTCCCAGCCTCCCCCCACCCCGCTGCCCTCTCTATATTTACCCAGGGGGAGCTTTCCAAGAATGGAAGTGGTAAGATAAAACCCCAGAGGGGCTAAAATTAGCCCCGGCGCCCCGGGCCGGTCCCGGCGTGGCATTTCAGCTGTGAGCTGCACAGCTCCAGCCCCACACAGCCCCGTCCATCCCAGCTCTGCCAGATCCTCTCCTGCTCTGCTCATTTTGGGGTTAAACCACGGGAGGACTCCCCATGGGACCCCCCTGGCCTCAGGTGCTCTGAGCATCCCCCACACCCAGGTAAGGCGGCAGCACCGGGAGGGGACTGGGACCCAGAGGGACAAATGTGTGCTCTGTGTGCTCTGTCACAACCTCTTCCTGGGGTCTGCAGGTGCTTGAACAGCTTCTGGCAGCTCAGGGGGTGACAAAACAGCGAGGGTGGGCTGCCCCTGGATCCCTGGCAGCGTCCAAGGCCATGTTGGACATTGGGGCTGGGACAGTGGAAGGTGTCCCTGCCCGTGGCAGGGGTGGGATGAGATGAACTTTTAAGTTCCTTTCAAAACCAAACCATTTTGTGATTCCACAAATTCTGGTTTGGGCTCTTCTGGTTGAGGTTGAGCTGGTCCCTCAGCTCCCCACAGGAGGTCTCAGGCAGACCAAGGAACCTCCCTTTGGAGGTGTTTGTGCGTTCAGGAAACGTTACAGCTGCTCTTTTACTTTTCCACACAATTTCCCTTGGGAATCCAGCTGGGAACACAACTGTCTTTTTGACTCAAATCTGCAGTAACCCCCCCAGCCCATTATCCATGTGGGCGGGGTGATCCCAAGCTCCAGAGCTCATTACCGGCCTGTCCAATGAAGAGCAGCAGCTTTAGAATTTCTCACATTTCTGTATAAATTGGGCTAATGGGTGGCAGCCCAGCAGAGCTTTGCTGCCATCAGACTTCTCCCAGTGCCTCCAGCTGTGCTGGTGGCCTTGCTGGGGTCCCCCTGATCTGGTGGCCGTGTCGCAGTAGATGAAGTGGGACAGGTCCCCCGTGACTGCCCCGGCACCGACGGGCTCAGGTGCACGACGAGGCCAATTGCTCCGTGCAGCTCCTCGGCTAATTAACTGTTTGCTACGGCTCCTTTGCTAATTAATTGCTCCGTGCAGCTCCTTGGCTCCTGCCAGGACAAGGTCAGCCCCAGCTCTGCCCCCGCCGCCTCTCCCGAGGAAACCCGAGATGCCCCAGGGCTGCCGAGAAATTCCTCTGCCCATCCCGAGCGTTTCCAGCTGCTCAGGTGCGAGCCGGGACATCCCATTGCCGTCCCCCGCTGTCCCGCGGCTCCTGAGGCCACATCCTGAGGCCAGAGCCCAGCGAAGCTGGCAGGGATCAGTCCCACTCGGTGTGATCAGCTCAGCGTTCTCACCCTTCCTTCCCCCAAATCCCTCACCAGAAACATGCCAGGCCCTTCATACAGCTGTGATCATAGGGCTCGAGCAGGCAGGAGGGAGGAAAACTGGAATTCTAACGCTGGCATCATTTTGGGAAGGGAGATGCTGGAAGATGTTTGATCCCTTATCAAACCACTTCACATCCACCTCATCCCTCAGGACCTGGGACAAGGGCTGGAGGGACAGGACACAGGGAATGGCTTCCCACTGCCAGAGGGCAGGGACGGATGGGATATCGGGAATTAGGAATTGTTCCCTGGGAGGGTGGTGAGGCCCTGGCACAGGGTGCCCAGAGAAGCTGTGGCTGCTCCTGGATCCCTGGAAGTGTCCATGGCCAGGTTGGAGGGGGCTTGGATCACCTTGGGATCACAGTGGAAGGCGTCCCTGCCCATGGCAGGGGTGGCACTGGGTGGGCTTTAAGGTCCCTCCCAATCCAAACCATTCCATGATTCTCTGGGATCCTGACCCACGTACCCACTACAACACTAAGCTCCATTGTTCTCTCAGCCTTTCACCCGCGTGGATTTCTTCACGTGGTGCCGGGGCCATGAGCGCATCAGCAGCATCCTCGCCCGATGTTTGTCCATTTTTTGGAGAATCTTCCTTATGCTGAGTATAAACTCCCACTAAAATGCAGCTGTCGGTGTCAGGGACCGGTTCTAACCCAGGGGTGGTGCTGGTTCTGCTGTCCCGTAGATTTTTGGCCTCGTCCTTTACCATGAAAGCGGCACATGGAGCACAGACCCGACAAAACGAGCCTCATGGACATCAACAAGATGTTCTCCCTGCTGCAGCCCAGGGATGACGAGGAGGACGGCGGGGAGAGCGAGGAGCTGAGCCGGGCGGTGTGCCAGGACGACCACGAAACCCTGGACAGGCTCCTGTCCCAGGACAGGTACAAGAGGCTCATCAACCGCAGGAGCGGCTGGGGCGTCCCCAGCACCCCGCTGCGCCTGGCGGCCACCTGGGGCTGCGTGCGGAGCCTGCGGGTGCTGCTGGCCCACGGCGCCCAGGTGGACAGCCTGGACGTGAAGGCGCAGACCCCGCTCTTCGTGGCGGTCAGCAACGGGCACGGCGAGTGCGTGCGGCTGCTGCTGCGGGCCGGCGCCAGCCCCGCGGGCAGCGCCTACAACAACTGCTCGCCGCTGCTGCTGGCCGCCAGGGACGGCCGTGCCGACATCCTGCGGCAGCTGCTGGAGCACGGCGCCGAGCCCAACGTGCAGGCCCGGCTGCCCGAGTGGGCGGCCGGCTCGGTGGCCTGCTCGGGGCCGCTGTACCTGGCGGCCGCCTACGGGCACCTGGAGTGCTTCCGCCTGCTGCTGCTGCACGGCGCCGACCCCGACTACAACTGCACCGAGCAGGCTGTCCTGGCGCACGTCCGCCAGCCCAAGACCCTGCTGGAGACGTGCCTGAGGCACGGCTGCCGCGGCGACTTCATCCGCCTGCTCATCGACTTCGGGGCCAACGTGTACCTGGCCGGCGTGCCCGCGGAGCGGGCGGCCCCGCGCGGCGAGGGGCTGGAGCTGCTGCTGCACGCCAGAGGTGACCCGGCTGCGTGCCCCGGGGCTGGGATGGGCGCGCCTTTGCTCCGATTCCCTCTTCCCCATGGCCGCACCCAGGTTTTCCTTCAGCCTCGGTTCCCCTCTCGCAGCATCGCTTGGCCCTGTGCGTCTGTGGCTGCCCCGTCCCTGCCCCGTCCCTGCGAGTGTCCCCGGCCAGGTTGGACAGGGCTTGGAGCGGCCTGGGATAGTGGAAGGTGTCCCCGCCCATGGAATGAGACGAGCTTAAACTCCCTTCCAAACCTAAACGCTTCTGTGATTCCGTGAGTCCCACAGCCCGGGTTTCCCCTCACTTGTTGGGTTACCAGCTGCTCGTCACCCTTGCTCTCCTTTCTGCTGCTCAGCTTGGGCTCTCCTGTACTGCCCAAGTCTAAAATCCTGCACTTATTTCCATGTGGGGGTGGAAGATTTCTTCTCCACGGCCAGCTCCCGTGGGAGCTTGTGCCCGAGCCCACAGCCCCAGCTATGCTCGCACAGAGGTTGAATTTTCACAGGATCATGGAATTTTCATAGGATCATGGAATAGTTTGGGTTGGAAGGGACGTTAAAGATCATTTTGTTCCAACCCTGTCTGGTTTGCTCAATCCGTGTCCCTTTCCTTTGGGTAATGCTGGGTTGGAGGGCAGCAGGGTTGTGTGTCTTAAAGGTGACCATGTGATTTTCCTTCCACAGCTCATCCCAGATCCCTGCTGTCCCAATCCCGGCTGGCCATGAGGCGTCTCCTGAAGCAGCCTGGCCGCTTGGCCACCCTTGGAGAGCTGGAGATCCCCACGGTCCTGGCCAAATACCTCCAGTACCAGCCGTGATCCCAGCCTGCCCCCAGGGACACCGACTCTGAGGACCCCAATTGAAACCCGCTCCACCCCCTGGGAGTGAATCCCTGAAACCTGTGAAACTGCTGGGAGTCTGTGGTCACAAGTTCATTCTTGCTAATGAGATGTCTCCAGAAAGCAGCACCCATGTGGAAAGGTGGGAAGCGAGAGAGAGAACAGGAGACCTCAGCTCCTGGTTTGTAGCAAAGTGAAGATAGAGCAGGATCTGATTGCCCTGGGTTTGCCTCAGACCATCTTTATCGAGGGATTTTACACCTTTAGCTGATTTTGGTTGGAGAAGGGGCTGGGAAAGAGTGTGAAGGAATTCTTGGCTGTGAGAATGGGAATTGTTCCCTGTCAGGGTGGTGAGGCCCTGGCACAGGGTGCCCAGAGCAGCTGTGGCTGCCCCTGGATCCCTGGCAGTGCCCAAGGCCAGCCTGGATCGGGCTTGGAGCAGCCTGGGACAGTGGAAGGTGTCCCTGCCCCTGGCTGGAGTGGCACTGGCTGGGTTTTGAGGTCCCTCACGATTCCATGATTCCCAGAGAAGTTCCTAAGTGCCTCCTCCCCTTGGGAGGGGCAGGGTTGGGGCTGGCCCTGGCCGTGTGTGCCCACCCCAGCGGGGGCAGAGCCCAGCGCTCCCATCTGGCAGCACAGGAAGGGCTGGGAGATGCATCCAGGGTCCCAGCATCCCCACTCCTCTTCCTGCCCCAGCTCTGACCCTAAACATCATCTTCTCGCCCCAAAAATGCTTCATGTTGCGGCCAAGGGTCTTTTGTGATTGGGCAGAGCTGTGGTTTGAATTAAAAGTGTTCTGTTATTGGTATTAAACTGTTGTGGCATGTCTGGTGAAATATCCCGTGTCTGGCAGCCCTGCCAGGATGGCTGGGAAGGGACGAGGGAATGGCTGCACATGGGGAATTTCAGGCTGGAGCGGGGCATCCCAGCAGCACCTGTGTGTCCCTCCATCTCTCCTGCCTCGGACACCGGGACCGCCCTCACCAGGGGGGGCTGGAGGTGCCGTCCTGGCTCTTCCCACAGCCAGGAGCTGATGGATAAACCCCGCTGCTCCTTGGCAGCTCAGTGCCCACCCAGCAGTGACGTCCTGGACCACCTCTGGGATGCAGCAGAAGGTGTCCCGTGGTTCATTCCTTCCTGCCCTGTGGCATCCCAAAGGGAAGTGCTCCCAGGGCTCACAGCGGTGTCAGCAGCTCCGAGGGCCGCTCTGGGCCAAACACAGGCACCTCCCTGCAGGATTTATGGGCTTGTGTCAGGGCTTGTGGGATCTATTAATCAGCATCTATTAATTAGGCTGTGGGGCCTCTCTTACGGGGAGCATTAGGGCTTGGAACAGCCTGGACAAGGCTCCATAGGGAATGATGACACTGGTGCCACTTCTCTCCTCACCCAGCCACCTTCGGGAGCACACCAGGAGATGGAGGCTGGGAGAGGCTGCCCCGCGGGGACATTGCCACGCTCTGGTGTGATTCCCATTCGTGGCATCCTTGCTGTCACCCTCGCGTGGAGATTTGAGGGGCTTTTGGGATTTGAGAGTCCCAAAAATGGGGAGGGGTCTTCCCTGCCGGGCTGCTCGGTGGGTGTGGGACTGTGGGTGCGAGCAGGTGTGCAGCGGGTGGGTGGCTGGCAGTGGCGTGCCGCGGGTGACACGCCCGTGGGTGGCACAGCACAGGCAGGGAGGTGTCCCACGGCAAACACGCCGTGTCACCGGCCCCCCGGTGTCACACACTGTGTCACATCCCTGACCCCCGCAGTGGCACAGGACAGGACAGGACAGGACAGGACACGACAGGACAGGACATCCCCTCCTCCCGTGTCCGTGACCCTGCGTGTACCGCGGGTGTCGCTCCAAGGCCACGCCCCGTGAGCGCCCACGCCCCCACACGGCGACAACCACGCCCCTTTGTCAATCATACCCCGACGAGGCCACGCCCCCAACACGGGGACCCGCCCCGAGGCCACGCCCACTCCGTCACCGGGCCACCGGGGAGGACCCCGAGGGACGGCCATGG
>VXAX01002131.1:3029-38800 GCA_013399835.1 Leptocoma aspasia | reverse complement strand
AGAAGAGCTTCTATGGAGCAAAGCTTGAGATAGTTTTAGATTTCAAGGTAAACAGCTACAGAAATCCTCTTACTGCAGAGAAATTTTAAAAATGAAAACGTCCAAATATATTCAAACTACACTGCTTAATATCCTGGTGTTTGGTTGTGATTAAATCAAGCGCTTCCTTTTTCTAGCTTGGTAGAAGCTTGTGAGTGAGGGGGCCAGCTAGAAATATGATTAAGATAGTAAAAGATTCTATATTTTAGTTAAGATTTTAGATAAGCTAGGGAGTTAAGTTAGAAATGTAGCTAGCAAGGATCACATACCCTAGTTAAAGTGTAACAAAGATATTAGGGCTAGGGAGGAGATAGATGGAGTACTATAAAAGGCCAGGAACCATAAAAATAACTGGCCTTAAGAATAATCAAACAGTCAAGTAAAAGCTTAGACCATGACCAATGGGCCAAAAGGTTCTGCCAAGTAGACATGGGTTAAGAGTTCACCACGAGGAAGACCACTTTCTTCCTCCAATTTACCCCCTCCCCTATTTGTAAATTCCACCAACTCAATTAAGAAAATACAATTGCGCAGCCATAATGAATGTTCAGCTTATTATAATATGAAGCGGGAGAGGTAATGATTATGTATTAGGCGTCCTTAGAAACCGTGTGAATATGTAAAACCTTTCTTAGATAAAAAGAGAGCTGGAGTCTGTGACTCTTTGCACATGCCTTTGGGAAAATATTCTGCATGTGTCCGGCACTGCAATAAATATACCCTCTTTTCAGGTTTAAATAGTTGAAGAGTCATTTGTCCGTGCTACACTTGTAAATCAAGAAGACTGTGGTAACCACTTTTAAATGTTACGTGCATTGCAACCTTGGCACAAGGTGGTTTAACCTTAAAAGCTACTGCACTGTACTCCCTCCTCAGTGAGGTGATTGCAGGGCCACACCTGAATTCTGCTCGTGATATAATGGTTATGAGAACATACATTCAATGTGGTGAAGGGGGCAGGAGCATCCAGGCAAGCACAGCTTAGCATCCAGTTTGCTCATATAAATCAAAATTTTTACTGGGGACATCAGGAAAGGAAGTGGAGCCACAGCTGGAGAGGGAATGTTGGGAGTGACAAGAGGGGTGTTGTGGAAGGGGGAGAGGTGCTGCCTACACCTGCCTGAATGCAATGGAGCACTTAAGTAGGTGTTTCTGTTTATTCCTAATCAAGAGAAGCATTAGGAATGCAAATAATGCCACCTTAAACTGCAGTGGCTGTGAGGTTAAAGTGTTCCCCAAGCAAGGCCAGCTGGCAGCACTGCCAAGGTAGCTCTCCTTTCCCTGCTGTCCCTGACTCCCCCTTACAGTGCCAAAGAACGCAGAGAAACTCAAATCTCTCCTGGGCCCCCCTTGCCTTGCTGCCTCAGAACTGATTGCTAAAATCCTCTTAGTTTTGCCTGGTTCATGTTGGATCTGGTTTTTCCAGCCATGGGAAGACTCAAGTAATGAAGTGGATCTTGGTTGGTTGGTCTTGATGGGAAGGCTAGTGCCTACTTTTGTGCAAAAATATGGCATGAGGGTCCCCTCTGACAAAACTTGATGCATCAGAAAGTCTTTGAGGTTAGTAAGAATGTCTTTGAATGACTTGCAGCTTCCTCTGTGTTAATTCTGACCATGTTTCCCACTGGCTTCTTCAGTACCAATAATATAAGCTTTCCAAGGGCCTGCTCCAAAGGATTTTCCAAGGTCCAGGTTGAATACTCATTCAAGAGTATTCAAGATTGAGTTGGTGTAAAATACTTAATTTTTACATCACATATATTTTCTTTATTTTCTTCCCTCTGGTTCCCATTTCATAATTTCTGTCCTAGTCAGCCTTTCTACTTTGTATCAGCCCATTGTCAGAGGAACAGTATTGAAACCTGCAGTTGACGCAGTTCAGTAATAAACAGTGGGGAGAACAGAAGTGGTTGAGAAAATGCACTTGAGCAGAAAGGGTTGTTCTTGAGATTTGCTTTTAAATAAAAACTCCAGTAAACTTGTTGCTAGATCAGCAACTGCTCTGAATTACGTTCTGGGAAAATTACTTTTGAGAGAGTCCTTGTTGCCATAATGAGAAATCCTTTAAGAAACAGACACACACAGATTATTTTTCCTAGGGGAAGTTTGTATTTGGTAAACTCCAAGGGTTTGTATTTTGTTAATGACAAAAGCAAAAGGACAGGATGGTGTGTGCCCTACGAACACTGCTCCAACAGAGAATTTCACTTGGAGCATGACCACTATGATTCAGAAGCTACAATTACTTTTTCCTGTGTTTTGCCATTTCAGGGTCTGAAGCTGATGATGATGGGCACTTCTGAAAAGCTCCTTTTACCCCTCTCCAGCAGAGTGATTTCAGACTATTGCTTTTATGAACTGGCATTTCCCTTTGTCACGGGTGCATTGTGTTGGCTGGGTTGTTCTAAAAGGAAAAATAATCAGCCAGCCTGGCACAATGATGGCTGCAAAGACTTATTCTACAAATAATAAACAACCAGTTTCCTGTCTTTGACATGTAGTATCAAAATATGCAAGGCATTAGTAACTAATTACTACTTTTTATCTAAGCCTTCAGCAAAAGGTGTGAGCTGTGTTTGCTATGTAAATTTAGTATAAAAATATGGTAGTTTGTGTAGCTACAAGTCATCACTTGTGTATTCCTCCTTCTAATCAATAAGCATCCTTTGTAAAGTGTTTGAAAAGCACTGGGTGTATTGTTGGAGCAATATGAATGATAAATAATACTCACATACAGAAGGATAATAATACACTATTCAAACCAGCAGCTAAATCTCTGAGGTTAGATTATTTCTCTCCCTTTATGCACAAGGACTTGTAACACCAGGCAGTTCAGAAGCTGTATTCCTTCCCTTTCTCCAGCAGGTAGAAATACACCAACCTGATGTAAACACTTTTTTCAGGTGTTTCTTGGCAGCCTGTGGGGTTTGTGCAGCATCCATGCAAATTTAGGATTTGGGGGATTGAGCTGAATTACTCAGTTTACACTTTCATGCAAATCAAATCAACTTCATGTCATCTGCAAACAGCAAAGTTGAGCCATGGAAGGTTTTAAGAGCTTCCCACAGTTGAGGTGAAGAATTGCAATTCCTGTTACACGGCAAATGTCTTCTGTGCCTCGGTGTCCCTTTTCTCTTGCCCTCACCACTCAGATTTGTGGTGGGAAACCAGTATTTCTGGAAGCCGCAGTCTGGGGGAATTGCTGGTGGTAATTTACTCTCTGCTCACTATCTACCTCTGTATGTCTTCTCCTAACAGTGCTCTGAACTTACTGACTTTTGTATTCATCATCACCCAAATTTGGATGCTGCTTGGTTGTGTTATGTGGACACCTGTAACTCTTTTAAGTGACAATTATTTTAGTGCTGTGAATTCTCTTTAGAATGAGACTCATTACTTTTTTTTCTCACTTGACATCTCTTTTCCCTGCTCCTGTAAAGGGCTAAGAAAGTGACTAAACAAGTAGACCTGTAAAACGATGGCTGGTTCACAGCATAAATTGCCATTTTTTACCTCATCACAAAAGGTAGTGGCTTCCATGGCAGTGTTTTGCAGAGCACATACTGATCTCTTCTATAATTTTAATTGAATTCTTAAACTAATTATGCTTGTTTGTTTCTCTGCACTCTGTTTTGTAATATTTTAGCAAAATAATTAATTGGTCAACCACAGCTGTTGCCCTTTGTACTGCATCGACCTCCTAATCACTTCTTACAGAAGCTTGGGATTTGTTCTAAGTCACACCTTTATCAAGCATGCACCCTTTTTTCTTTCTTTTTATTTTTTCCTCAAATTGANTTATTCCTATTCCCATGTCTTTGCCTAAGAACCTTTTAATTTCAAAATTGTGGTAATTCGGAGGGCGGGGGTTTACCTTTTCCATTTCAGAGGAGGCTCCTGCCTTCCTTAGCAGACTCCTGTCTTTTCAAACCAAGACAATTATTTTTACAGTAAGGCTATAGGTCATAGCATAATTTGAAAATGAACTTTCAGAAACAGTAAATTTCAAGTGTTTAAAATGAAAATTAGAGTGTTTGTGGTTTTCTTTTTTGATTTATACTCAAGCATCTGCACTGGTTGCTGCGCTTTTGCTAGTCTGGAATTAACAGTATATCCTCATATGCCCAAGTATTTAGAGACTTTTAAATGTGTTCATGTGATTTTTTTTCCTACAAAGTAACAAATTTAAATTCTCCCAAGTCTGACCTGTTAGGACTTGGAAGCATGTGGTCAGGGGTGGCAGGTAACTTCAGTGTGTCCCTTTCCACATCTGGATGAAGACCATAACCAAAGCCAGATGTTTGCTGATGAACACTTACAGGAAGAAGCTGTGCTGGGAAGTCTGTGACCTGCTCCTGGGTGATGTGCAAGACACAACTGCAGCTGCAGATGCTTCTCCTTATTTCCCATTTGCTTTCTGAAGGGTTCATTAGCATGGATTTTTCCAAACACCATTAGCATACTTCCCCCCATTATATACTGTTCTTTAGTCATCATTGTAGCTCTGCAAACATGTATCTGGCCTGGCAGAGCTGCAATGAAGTACCCTAATTAGCCATTAGTGTTCACACATTTTATTTTTTTCTAGTTTTACCTCAGGTGTCAGAAACCAGAGGCAAGGTTCTTCAGGCTGTAGTTGAGAGCATTCACCATGGGTCAGACTCTGCTGTGCTGCTCCCAGAATGAAGCTTCTCTCAGTCTCTCTAATTAACACAGTCAGATTTACTGGAAAGATAATTTCATAAAATTCATGTGGAGTCACTGGAAGATGCCGCAGACAATTCAAGCAGTCTGCCAACAAACAACATTTTTATTCCAGCTAATTATTTTTAATGATACTGTTAGTAATTGGAACTCACTGTACATAGCACCCTCCAGATAAAGATCTCAGCAAGTTTTACGTAGCAGTAATGTGATGCCTCACAGAACATTGAAGATTAGAGTGAGTTTGTTTTATAGGCATTTTTAGACAAAACTCACAGGCTCATTCTCCCACATCCAACTGTGCCAGAGCCACAAGCTGGAGCTTAAACATTGCCTTGGCTTCATGCCCTGATCTCTGACGGCTGTTTTATTCCATCATTTGGTTGTGTTCTCTCAAGGTGCTGTTTGTCATTGTCTCCGAAGGACTCTGATCCCTCAGTTTAGTCCTGTGCCTTTCAGCTGTGTAAGAAATTGCTGCTGGAGATTCCCTTGCTCTGACAGCAGCCACTGACCAAGCAACCACAGACAGGGAAGGAGGTCTTTGCATGTAGTGTGCCAGTGATTAATGCATCTGCTTCACCCAGAAATGAACAAGAAGCAAATGAGTTGTGATTTTTGCAAATTGTTAAGCTGCTGAAAGAATAAAATTAAACACAAGCAGTGTAATGTGTTGTTAAACTGCTCTGCTCTGAGTGCCAAGTGGTCCAGACCAGCAAGGGGTAGATGTGCCCTGGCCCCCCCAGATGTCTGTGAGTGTTATTTATAAATATCTCTGCCCCAGCAATAAATCATGCTTCAGTGCTCCAGAGCAGTAGCCTTTATCCTGACAGCTGGGAAAACCTGTCCCTTATAAACATGATCATTCAAAAGGCTGCAGGTTTGGGGTCTGCCTGTGTTTCAAAATAAGAATTTTAAAAAAGAGTAAGTACAAGCGTTCAAAGCTTTGTCACTCTCTGCTAATTCCCTTTATGATGACAGATGATGAGAAAAACTGAGTTTTTCCTGGTTTTAGAGGAGGTGGGGCTTGATTGGAACTGGGGATGTGAGACATGACTTGCCTGCTTGGAAAACCCTCTGGCTTTGCTACAGGAAGGGCTTCTTTCCAAGGCACCAGGAAAACTTCTAGAGATAAATTCAACCTGAGTACAGGAGAAAGGCTTGTCCAAGGACATATTTATGTATCTATTACTAAAGTTGTGGATAGGAAGAGTCTCTGTTTGTTACAGTAGGGTGAGCTTGGAAAACAGGGACCTGCCATCCACCTCTTAGTATTTCCTGCACCAGAGGGGAAAAAAAAAGCCCTGATCAGTTAATTTCTTCAGAGATGCCATGACCTTCTCTTCCACTTTTTTATTCAAATCTATGCAAAGTTACAAGTTGCAGTGCATGAAGATGGTATTATCTCTTCCATATAAAATAAGCAGAGACATATCTTCCACTACCATTTTCAAGATATTTTTAGTGTTTGAATTTGTGCATGCAAGAAGAAAGATCTGTTCACCCTGCCTTCTGTACAGGTGCTTTGAATTTAGGTTCATTTTCATCCTTAAGTCATGTTTAAGGCATATCCTTAAGGCATGTTTACACAGAAAGAAAATTCAAGCTTTGGGATTTTTTTCTGCTCACAGGAAAATGAGATTCAGAAGTCATGAATTCCAAAAATTACATCACTTCATTGTAAATCCGTGGCTACAGTACGTGGTTTTCCTTGGTTGTTAAATTATTTTTTATATCTGTTTGCACTTGAGAGGTAAACTATAGGGAGAGGATTTCAGCAATATGCCATTCTGCTTAACTACTTGTTATCTTTCATACTGAAAAACAAACCCAAAACACAATAGAGAAGCAAATCATTTCTTCAAAGAGCAGTCCATGCTGCTGGTCAGAAAGTTTGCTGAAAGGCTGTGGCCACACACTTATCCCAGGGGGGGAAATTCTGAAACAAGAGCAATGTTTCAAGACTGGAAAGAATACCTTTAGTCTTCCATCCCTCTTCAAGCTGTGTGTTGATTTGGCACAGCCTGATTTTTTGGCAGCGGGGCAGGGCCACAGGTGCAGCTTCTGTGAGAAGCTGCTAGAAGCTTTCACCATGTCCAACAGAGTCAACCTCTGATGGCTCTGAAGATGGACATGCTGCTGGCCCAATTAGAGAGGCTGGTAATGCCTCTGTGGTGGCATATTTAAAAAGAGAATCAAAACAGTGCATGTGCAGTTTTTTCCCCAGGGGTGGGGAGCCCTGCGGCCACCACTGCAGCCATCGCCATCCCAGCATGGCCTGCGGCAATATGCCACCGCGGCCACCGCTGTGCCGGCACAGCCTGCAGCGAGCCTGGGCTGCCTGGCTGCCCCTAGCCAGCCGTGCTGCCAGCGAAAGGGCAGGGGCGGTGGCTTCTCCTTCTTGGCACCCTGGATGAGGAGAGGTGCTAAACAGTGCCAGCTCCGCAGCAGCTGCCACTGCCTGTGCAATGGTGGCAGGGCCACATGGCCAGCAGCGGAGACGTGGTGAGAGACCCTCTGGCACAGAATCTAGACGAGATCAACTTCTCAGTGCTGTGGGACCTTGCAAGAATCTGAACTAGTGGAATGTGTTGATGATGGTACCTACAAGCAGAAGTTTTCTCTAATCAAAGAAGAGGAGGAAACGAGGGCATGTGAGGGAAACAACATGGGGGCACCAAGTTTGGTGGAAAAGAAAGAGGGGGACGAGGTGCTCCAAATGTCGGAGGCGAGATCCTCTATAAGCCGTAGTTAGGACTATGGTGAAACAAACTGTCCCACTGTAACGCATGAAGTCTTCAGGGGATGCAGAGACCCACTTGCAGCCTGTGGGAGAAGTGCTCATGCCAGAGCAGGTGGACAAGTGACCCACGCCACAACAGTTTTGGGAAGACTGTTTGCCTGTGGGAGCGACCCCAAGGCAGGGCATGGGAAAGATTCCTCTCCCTGAGCAAACAGAAGAAGATCTCGAGTGGCAAACTGACCAAAACCATCACACCCTGTCTCCCTGCATTGTCGATGAGAAAGAGGGAGGGGTTGAGGGGAAAAAGGGTGTTTTAAAGGCTTATTTTACTTCTCATTCTCCCCCTCTGACTTTGTTAATAATAAATTTACTTTATACTTTTAAATTTGAACTTGTTTTGCGCTTAGAGTGTTTTTTCTCCCAGTCCTTAACTCATGAGCCCTTTGTTAATCTTTTTCCCTCTCCTCTCCCCAGCTGTAGCAGGAGAGGGTGAGCGAACAACTTTCATGGGTGCCTGGTGTTTGGCCAATATCAAACCATGACAACAAGGTGAAAATAACAGATTAGAGCTCGTTACTGGTTAGTCAGAAAGATAAACCACAGTGAAACAACCAATGCAAATGATGGTGGTTCCTCCAGTATGGGTGACTGTTGAGGGACTGGCTGCACCCTGACTCGGGGGTGAGACAGCAGAAACTCTCAGAAGCTGTTTTGTTTATGATTCTTGCTGCTTTAGTGTGTATTGCCAAGTGAGTAGGTGGTGAGGCACAGTACCCAGTATTGATTCCTTTTTTAGAGGGTGCTAAGCCACCTAAGAACATAATTTCTATTCCATAGCATTTTTGTTTGCAATGATTGATTTTTTAAATTATTTTTTAAAAAGTCATCTCCTAGATGCATGACCTGTTGTACAGATCTGTTATCCCTCAGATACCTGACCTGGGATGCTCCTTTCTCCTGGTTGGTGTTGTCAGTTGTGCACTAATGCCAGATGCCAGGTCAGATAATGGGGACAGATCAGTCACAGCAGCTCTGAAGAGGCATTCCATCATTTCATGGTGCTGCTGATCAATCAGTACTGTTGGAGCCTGCTGCCTCTCAGACATCTGTAAGCATTTGCTGTGTTGGTTGATTTGATTTTGTCCAAACGTAATCAGAGTTTTTACATTTGTCTTTACTGCTTGCTTAGTGTCAGTTGAGAGAAAACACATTAAAGAATAAAATGTTTCATAAATTTCTATGGTTTCTTCCTATTTGTTAACTCTTTTCTGCCCATTCCTTGAGGACGGAGTTGCTGTGCCTTTTGTAGCTGTTAAAGGTGGATCTTATGCGGAATTTGAGCAAGACTTTTTGAAAGTCAGCAGTGTTGTGGCTCTCTGAATGGCTATGTGCCTTTTGGGGGCATTGTTCTGAAAGTTTCAGGATTTGTCTCAGCCATGATGGTATTATCTGGTATAATTGGTGGTATTATTGCCTGCTGTGAAAATATTTCATGACATATCAAGATCCTTCCTAACTGAGCTGTGTGATCTGTGCCCACCTTCTCTCACATGAGGGTTGTAATGTAGACTCAAATTTCTTGGCAGCTTTTCTTAAATACATGAGTTAGTCTCTTTCCTTTTGTCTTGCAAAGCTTCTCATTACTGGGGAACTCCCCTGGACTAAGGTGGCATTAAAGTCCTGATGGATTTTAAGAAAGTCACCCATCCATGACCTTAAAGAGCTTTTGGTAGCATTGTACAGGTTCCTGCACATAACACCTTAGGACACTTTTTGCTTTATGTGATCTTTGTGTGAGATATGTCTTTATTCACACCTTCAGCACACATTATCTGGCACTACCAAAGACCTAAAGGTTCTCCGATTTGGTGTTTGGGAAGTAGAAGCACAGAAATGGAATGTACTTTAGAAGAAGTGAAGATGAATGGGTTGTGCCAGCAGAAATTAGTGGTTGTATTCCTGTATTTTACAAAGACTAAAAGAAGAGGAACATTTTAAAAATTATTTGCAGTTTTCAGTTGATATAATATCATTGAAAGGTTGATGATTAGACGGGAAAGAAAATGTCTGAAAGTCTGTGAAGCACATGTCAAACATTGTATCTTGGATGTGTAGCCCAAATTAGGATTAGTGTCTTCTTGGGTATAGAGCCATACCACATTTGCCTTTAGAAAGGTTGTAGCACAGCTACATAATAAACTCTAAAGAAAATATTTCAAAATTAGTATTTTGATATCAGGAAGCTTCAGCCCACATGTTCTACAGAAAATGCCACATCAAGTACTGCTAAATATAAATGGAGAACTGTGTGAGCAGAAATTCTGTGCCTCACCAAGGCATCAGCACATGGGCTGGAATTCAGGGTGGTGAAGAGACCTGAGCTAATTTACGTTTCGTAAAGCTAGATTTTAGCTTAGCTTTTCAAGGTAGTTTGCCCAACATTAGTTGGGTTTTAATTGCTCCAGGTTTTTAAAGCAAGCAAATTTTCACGGGAGCATCTGTGACAAAAATGGACTGAAAATGTCAACACTGGTGAAATTAAACTGCCTGTTGAGACAGAGAGTTAGAAATTTGACTTAGAGTAGAAACCAATTTTAGATTTAGCTGAAGTGTGCTGTTTAAAACTTGTATAGTCTGCTAACTTGCTGTGCACAAAAACCTACAAAAAAGACAAAAAAGATTCAAAGCTACTTAAAAAAGAATACAAACTTCCAAACCAAAGAGATAAGAAGAGGCCCATCAGCCTCAAGACGAAAACAAACAAAAAAACTAGAGCTAAGTTAGCAGACACAGAAATATTACCAGAGAACTACACAAAGTTCATAAGAACTGATAAATTAGTTTTAATATTAAAAGAAGTTGAGAAATAAATATGCATGAACCTATTGTAAAACTTTATGCAAATGCACAAGTAAAGAAGATAAAAGTGACTCAAGAATTTTCGGGAGTGCGTGTGTCTTTTGGGAGAATAATCTACATACACCTAGAACTAAATAAAGATACATACCTACTTCCCAACTTTTACAAGTTGTAGAGTTGTAAAGTGGTGTTTTTCCACAAATCACTGTCTTTTCAAGCCTTTCTGTCCTTGAAGGTGCAATTTTGCTCTGTTCTACCAGGTCCAGTTCTCATTAGTTCATATGGAATCACTTTTGAAAGTGAAGGGTCGTTTGACCTCATGGTTATCATTATTCCTGTTTTGTCTGTAATTACCAACAGAGATCCATCTGGAAAATCATGTACCTACTTCAATTGTCATTGACAGCTGAACCATCCCATGTTTCTACAGGGGCAAGGCCTCATAAACACATTTTTCATGTCTCTTTTCTATTTTATTTTTAATGTCACTTGAATGCTCACCTACAGACACCTCAATTAGTTAATCAGGATAGCCTTAATTTAAAAATCTACTAAACTGGGACATCTTCCAAGGAAATGAATTAGGCCGAGTGGTATTTAATTATGCTGCTTAGGGAAGCTTTGGGTTCTCTTATCTACAATTCCATTGACTGTGTTTTTGAAAACTATGTCCCTACTGAAAATTCTGCCTATCTGGGAAAAACCCTGCCCATCGGAGTGAGTGGATGCTGCTCTTAGGTCTCTTCAGTCAAACTCGATATTTTCCAGAGCAGCTCCTTCAGTTATATGCAAACCAGAATCCTAAGCTGGATCTGGCCAAGGTAAAAATCACCCCTGGACAGAGAATTTGGAGCAGGGAGATGCTTGACATCATTTCTCAGAGCAGCTGAGGGTGAAGCATTGCCAGGCTCCTGTACCTCTGGAGTTTAGCTGTGGCACTCTACAAACTGCATGGGCCAAAGTTTTGTTCTTTAATGCTGTTCCTCACCAACTAAAGCTGTGTGGAGCTTAAGTATTGCATAGTATTAAGTGTTGCATGGCAATGCTTGATCTGAGCTTTAAATTAGATCAGAAGATCTGTACCTCTGTGATACATAAACTCATACTCAGATCCACACCTCGGTGTTTTCCAGGGTTGTTACACACGTGACAGCGAGAAATGAGAATCTGGGCATCAGTGCTGCTGCCAGAATTAATTTGTGGTGCCCAGTGTGAACAGTTCTGAGTGATGACCCTGTATTTATGTTAAAAATGTTATTGCAATAGAACAGTGTTTTAATTAGCTGTGTCCACTTTCAAATGAAAGCATCAAAATCGCAAATTAAGCAGTTTGTTGTCATTTGCTGAGTTTTAACATCTAGGATAATAAAAGATATCGTCTCTCTCTGCATAATTCAAAACATTAAAAATGCTGAACTAGAATGTCTGGAATATCTGCCAGCATTAGGAATTTTTGGGTAGGTGCTAAAATAAAAAAAAACCCTGAGCTTCCCTCAAATTAACACACAAGAATTTTACTGTTGGAAATGTTATTTCTTCTTAAGAGGTACATACTTAAAACAAATTTTTTTTAACAGGCCTTGTGACATCTCTGCTTTCCTAATTTTCTAGTCTACCTCCAGCAAAAAACTTAATATATCCAGTAGCTTGCAATATTTAATTAATTCTCAGTCTCTTGCTTTTTAAGGACAAACTATGTGGTCAATTTTGACTAAAAACTCTTCATTTAAAAATTCAGCATTGGTGAAATCAAATACCAGCAGCTCAGTAATTCCAGCATCATTATTTGCACTGGCAGCGTTCTTCCTCTCCCAAATGAGAGAGAAAGAGCTCTCCTATACAAAAATCAGACACTGCAACCTACATCAAGTGCCTATGAATTAGGAAGTGGAAAAGATCCAAGATTAGTTACAGACAAAAGTGAAGCCAATTAGGCTGTTTCATTTCTTGGTGAAGGGTAACTCAGAGAAGTTAAGCATCATAGCAAACTTTCAATTAAGTACAAGAGTTACTTTTCCATTGTAACAGTCACTTTTGGTACCTGGCTGTTATAATTAGTGACACACCTGGCATTTTAAAGACTGGCATGAATAATGTAAATGCCTTTATTTCAGCCTTCCAGTTGTTATACTTGGCTTTAAGTCTTAAAGGAGGAGATCAGGTTTTGTTAGCGCTTCATCTGCAAAATAGTACTGTTCATTTTGAAGAGCAGATGTCCAGCTACACTAAGTGTTAAATCCTAATTTGGGATGTGCAGAGGCAGATGTGCACAGACTTGATACCCTTCAACTCCTGAGCCACCCTCAGAAGCTTTCAGACTGACAAGAGGAGCCACTGCTTCCCCCTCTATGACCCAAACCAGGCTCCAGCTGTGTGAGTCAGTGCTACCCACCCAATAAACCCTCCTTCCACCTCACCCTTACACACATGTGCTTCTCTGCAAACGTGTTGCTCATGCCCATGTGGCTTTTGCAGGTAATTGGCAGGAGCAGCCTAAACCAGTATAAACCCAATTTAAACTGGCATTCAGGTAGCCAAAAAACAGGTTGCACTCCAATGAATTAGGTTTCTGACTGGCTTAAAACTTGCACAGCTGCTGAGCATAAAGGAAGCTGGAAGTCAGTGTTAGGTCTGTGGTGTTCCATTTCCAAGCAGCTGCCTCCTACAAGACATTGATTTTTTCACAGAAATGGTCCCAGTGATAGAAAGGGCTGTCCTGACATCATGAGGTTTGAAAAGCAGCTTGAAGTACATTCAGCAGCAGGCAAATACTGAAGCCAGGCAGTCAGCCAGATTGGTTCATCCTTCATTAAACAGAAAACCATGTTTCCCATAATATTTTTGTGAAAACATTAACCAAGCTCAGTGCTTTGTGCTTTGAATTACCTTGAAAATCAATCTACCTTTTAATGTTTTCATTCTTGGTTTTCAAAAATTGCATTTAATGCTGGTTTTGGAGACGAGGAATTGCTGCAATATCTTTCAACACGGCCATATCTGAAATTTTGTTTGATACCAAATCCTATAGGAATGCAGGAGGGAAGGGGCTGCGGGTGACACAGCTGGGCTCAAACCTTAGCCCAGGCTCCCTGTGAGCTGGGGCAGCTTCTGCTCCTGTGGTAAAGATTTCTGGCAACCAAAGAGCACAAATGCAGAATGAATGTGCCTAATTGGATCTTTGCTTATGCACAAATGGTATGTAATAGATATTTACAAATCAGGCTGCTTTTCAGATATCAACACAGTTTTATGTTTGGAAGATGGAGCTGTGCTAATTTCATTTCATACTCCAAAATGAGAATGAGTAAAATGAAATGAGGTTCAGTACTGACCCTGTGCAAACCTTTCCACTGTAGTTTACTATAAGCAAAAGAAGCACATGTAACCCTATTTGTTTGGCCTTCATGGATGAGATCTGAAATAGGTTTTTTTTATACATTGGAGCTTGTGGTACTAAGTAAAGCAGATGTGCTCTAACTCAAAGCAGGGCTATGAAGGGGTTTTGGTCTTGGAAGATTTTTCCACTGCTGGCTTGGACTGTGCTAGCTGGGGAGCTAGCAAACTTAAAATCTTCCAGTTTAGCCCTATATCTGCTTATTTCACTGGAAGTGTTTCAGGAAATAAAAATATGGTTTTGCAATACTCAGTGTTCCATACTGGGTTGAAGGGAGGAAGGGAGGAAAAGTGAGATTCAAACTATTGATTCTTGTAAGAGTTGAGTTTCACTCCACGTATGAAATAGGACATTTAACTTAATAATGGACCTGGATGTGCTGCTTTGTTCACAGCCTTAATTTGGCATTGTGGAGGAGTTTTTGACAGAGGTAGTCAAATCCTGGAGGAAGGTGGAAAAAAACCCAAGGCAAACACACACACAAAACAAATGAGCAATAAAATCTGACATACTGATCTTAACTATTTGCTTGCACTGGAGCTGCTTTGGTGACCCTGGCAACTTGTGACTCTGCTTTCTCTGCATGCTCAAGTAATCAGGTTTTATTTGCACGAGTGCCTGCCAGCAGCACTTTTGCAACTGTGTTACAGACAAATTGTAGTAAAACACAGGATGGGGACATTTTCTGAGACAGTCACATCATCTCCTCTCTTCTCTGTTCATGTCCAGGTTCTTTCCCCTTTCTTCTTGGCCTCATGCCATCCCTTCAAATTTTAGTGACCCCATATCACACAATTTTTGCTCAGGAAATAAATTCTTTTGAAGGTATAAGAAAGCCTTGCTGCTGTGGATTGCTCTTTCCCCTGTTACAGTGTGTGAATAACTCCCCTGGAAGAGGAGCTGCTCATCAGCTGCGGTGGCATAGTGGGGTCCCAGGGTTTAATCCAGTGACTCAGTGCATTGTGATTTAAAAGGCTTTTCTCTAGAGGGGAAAAATGTTTCAAAAGTTTAGTACTTTGTAGAGATAAACTGTTCCTTTTAAAGTCATTGTTGTCTTGTTCTGATACATCATTTCAGAAGAAATAATTTAAAGTGCTTTTATGTCTCTCTCTGTGCTGCCTGCAAGTGAAATATTTAAAGCAGGCTGCATGCTGTAGTCCTGAATTCAGAGTGGAGACTTTGGTGAGGTTAGAGCTCACATCTCACTTTTTCCCCCGACTACTTTTGTCTTGTGTTTTCACTTTTTTTTTTTTTTCTTTCCTCAGATTATCCTAAGGTTGTAGGAGGTCAGAGCAAACAAAAAGTACCATTTTGAGAGAAACAGTTATTCAGTAAAGGATGATGTAAAGTAACAGAAGTAGTTCTGTGGGGAACTTGTGGCTTCATGAAGTGCTATTTCCTAGTCCTCTCATGCTCCCCAGAGACAGCAGTGGGAATGTTAGAAAGGGCCCAGGATCAACGCTTCCTTGAATACTGTGTTAAAAAAAGAAAAAATCCGAACAGTAATGAAAGCAAAGAATTTCCAATCACCTGTAAAACAAAATTAAAAACTTTTAGGTCTGTTGCAATATTTAACATCAGCAGTGCAGCTGTACCATAGAAGAAATACCTGAACAGAGCTACCTGAAGTAAAGGAAAAATTCCTTTCACAAAAGAAACCAAATTAAAACATTACCATCCTTACTAAGTGCTCTTGCTTTTGTCCTGAAGGGAAGTTGCCTTGAAACACTCAGCTACTGGGAAAAGTGTGTTTCTAACAAAACAGCTTTGAAGATGAACTTTTTGTTGAGAATCCTGAAAGGATTTTAAATATGAATATATATGTATTTAAAGTTTAAAGTCTTGTTATACTACTGTAGTACATGAATCAGCTTCAGATTGCCTCATTTTAAGGGGAAAACACCTCTCCAAGAAGCTGATCCTTTAGTCTGTGTTCCCTGGGATGTCCTACATGTCCTCCTAAAGCCACCGGCCTTGACTTTGAGCTGACTATGCCTTCTTGATGCAACACTGAGTCCTGTCCATGAAATCACCAGAAAAATATGGGGAAATGTGAATTTATTAGTTATTGTGTTCCATACCCATCTGAGCCCCAGTTTTGAATGTTGACAAGAAGCCATTCTCAGGCATGAGAAATGATCACGTCGTTAATATCACGAGTGTGTCAGCACACAGGGACTGCCCTGGACTCCCAACCCTGCCTTCAGCCAAAATAAACTGAGAAGGGTTTTGGTTTTCTCCATATTTGGTTGTAGTCAGAGGTTGAGATCAGTGGTTTGCAGGCAGATGAACAGATTTCCAGTGGGTAAAACAAGCAGAGGGTGAAACTGAACAAAGCCTGAGGAGTAAATCCTTTATGAAGAATGTGCATCTAAAAATGCAGGACAACCAAGGTGGTGTTAAAGACTGAGGGAATTTCCAGTGAATAATGGACACTGACATTATTCTGGCAACCACAGAAAGAGGAAAACATCATTGCACTTTCAGACTTGGGAACTGAGAGCTTTTACATTTGACTGGGACAACCACAGCTGTTGCTTTTTCTGACCTTTTTTGCACTAAAAGTTACCACACCAAATAAGCTTTGAGAGGTGCAGAGTTTAATTTTAAAAGCTAAATCACATTTAAATTGTGGGGGCATATAGTAGCCCACAGAAATGTTAATGTTCTTTCTCTGCTGTTTAAATGCCGATGAGGAAAAAACTGAGGCAGAAAAAAACTGCGGCAGAGACTTGCGGATCCCCATTGAATAGCCCAGGTTTTTTGGTGGGTTTTTTTTTTCCTCTTTCTGTGCTCAAGGCACAACTTTCTCACTAATTTGATAGGAAGAAAATTGTTTTGGGGGCATCAGCTGTAATTAGAGGATTTCTGCTCAATCACAGTAACAGCAAAATGTTAATTGTGTAGTTTACACACAGTGTATGGGCAGACCATATTTTAGGGGTTTATCAATGAAAATTAATCCTCTTGTGCATCAGAAAAATGTCTGGACTAGGAAATAATTGCAGAACACTCCATACAATTACACAGGATTGAACATAAAGGGATCAGGCTTACAGAAGACTTGAGTTCTGAGTTTGGGACTGCCAAACTGCTTCATTGGGATGCACCCAGATATGTCACTTGGAAGTTCTGTGATACAAACTTTGGCACATTATTCTTTCATAAGGGTATGACTTCCCTGTCAGACACAGGGTGCAAGTAGAAAACCTCAGTATTAGACACAGGAGTCGGAAACTTCAGTATTTAATGTCTTTCATTTCTGTCAGTCACCTGTCAGCAGCTACAGGAGAGATCAGGAGAGGGTACAGCAGGTTTGAGTGTGCCTGGGTGTGTTTTGAACAGATAGGATGTTACCAACCCAAATAATTGAAAAATGAGTTTGTCTCCCTTTCTGTCTTCAACTAGATAAATTCTTTAAACTGNTTTTTCTTTTTTAAAATTTTATTTAATTTATTTCAAGGTACTCTTGGAAGGAATGTGTGTTAAACCAGCTAAACAAAAATGCAGTGATTTAAAAAGTAGGAGGCTTATAATGACACCCTTCAGATTCCTACAGTCCAAATTCCATGTTTGTCTTTCTTCTTTTATACCAATATGTTCTTTGATTATTGCTTCTTGAAGCCTTGTAGCCACTGGACTCAATGACAGGTATTAGCAGGAAGGGAATAAAGAAGTGGGGCTGGAAGGATCCCCCCGCCCCTTTATTTTGCATAGTTGAAAAGAATAATTAGAAATTTATAAAATAGCCTTTCTAAAAGAAAGGAGCAGTGGAGGGTAGTTTTGCCACACTCCTACATAGCCCAATATTTTTATACATTCTTAAGTCTCTTCCTGTTTTAATAAATCATCCTTGGGTAAGTGAAATAAATTAAGTCCATGAACACCCTCCTTGTCATACACCTTCATAAAGACAAGGAATTTTTAATAAGGAATAGAGGAATCTTTTTAAAGTTTTGGAACCTCTTCACGTAGGAAACTGAGACTATCCTGATGAATCAGGTCAATGTTTCTGTTGCATGTTTGAAAGCAGTTCATGTATACTTAATATCTTCTAATATTTGACCTTTTGCATATCTGGCTTAGCTGCTGCATATCTGGCTTAGCTAGATTACGTGATAAAGCTCTCATTTGATGCCTGGTTCCACCAGAGCTCACAGCAGACACTGCTGGGTGTTGAGATCAGGTTAATAATGCAAACTGCTTTCTGTGAGTCACTGCTAAAAGTAACTTGGGATGTTTAAAGGACGGGCCTGCCCTCCTCTCTGAAGCATTATTTTCTCTGAAATGATGAGTTGATTGCATTTGAGACTTGTTCCCAAACCAGCCTCTGTTGTCAGGTCCAGCAACACACTGGGGGCGAAGACGTGGCCAGTGTGTGATTTGCTTCAGTGCCTGCTTGGTTTGGAGGGGGAACCTCCCTGAGAGAGCAGGGAGGATGAGAGTGCACCAAAAGGCAATAGATTTAGTGCTGATTCCTGTTAGAAAATGTGTAGGTCCAGGTGCTGCCCTGATGGAGCCACACTGAACATTAGGTAAACCTGAGAGCACAGATGGGTGCCTTGTGTGACCCATGTGTAGCCTCTTTGCCCTGGGGCTTCAGTGTACAGCACAGTAACAAGAAAATCCCCATGAATTGGAGGAAATTGTGTCCTCTCTCCTCCTCCTGGCAATTCAGGCTCTGAAATGGCTCCTGCTTTTCTGCTGCTGACATGAAATGTGACAAGGAAAGAGTGTTTTCCATTCAGATACACAGGATCCATCACAGTTCCCAAGGCAGTGCCCCGTTCCCTGGCACAGCAGTGCTAATGAGAACAGCAGATGACAATTAAGCATTCAGGTGCACTCACTGGAATGAAGAGTGTGGGTCAGAATGGCCTCTGTTGTCACTTCCATCACATTAAATTGTGAGCCTGACATCTCATGTGCCTTCCTCTGATGCTGGTCTTGAGTGTTAAGGGTGAGGCTTCTGGGAGCTCCTTCAAGCAGCTGTTTGGTGGCTCTGGCTGGGAAGCACTCTGCCCACTAGCAATATTACACTCTGTTCACTTTGTTAAATATACAGTGAGGGATTTGCAGGCTCAGGCTGGAAGAGATTGGGAGCACAGAGCTTTATCATGCAAAAAGAAGATTTCATCCCCAGAGATAACAGACCTTTCCAGAGTACTGTGGTTCAAAAGGATGCTAGATGCACATTTCCCCACTGTCAGCCAGCATGGAGAGTGGAGTGAAGCATTCTTGCAGCCTTTCTTATGCTATTCAAAGGGAAAAAACACAGTATAAGCAGAACAAGTATATATTTCTTCTGGGTGATGTTATGTGGAGATGATTTCTTGCTGGCAAGACTGAATTGTTCAGTTCTTTAGGGACAGACACCTACTTTGTTGATCATGGACCTGCTCTGCCCATGTGGCAAACTGACCCAAGCAGCTGTAGGACATCTAAAAAAACCAGATTCTGCTTGAACCTTGGCATGTACTTGGTTGTATCTAGCAGTGTCTCTTTGCTCAAACAAATAATTTAAACCAGCACCTACCCTGCCCTTTGATTTGGGAACTTCCCGGGCAAATGGTGCTGGTAAGAATGAATTGTATAAATGCAGCTCCTCATGTAACACCTCCAACCATCCAGCTGATACCACAGCACCAGGAGGCCAGGCAGGCTGTTGAATTGAATTGGATCTTGTCCTTTTGCTGTTCTCACTCAGATAATCAATCCCCAAGTGAGTGTATGCATCTGCCAATATATGTGCTGCCAAAACACCCATACAGCTGTGTTAAGAGGAAAACTCCCTTTCATTACAAATTACAATTTTTCTTGGTTACCAGCAGGTTTTTGCTGAAACTTGAAAATAAGACTCAAATTGCCAATGTGGGCCCTGCTGCTCCATCTTGTTCTCTTTCCAGATGTTTCCTTGACTATCAGCTGAGTATTACACTGTTTAACAAGGCTGGCACTGTAAATATATCCTTTATTCCCATGTAAACAAGCTGTGAAAGAAAAAGTATAAGACAGTGAGAATTAATAGGAAGGCAGTATCATGTTTTAATTCCACTTTACTTTTAGCTGTTCCATTAAAAAAGCAATGAGCTTTTTTATTTTTGTGACAAGGCCTGTGACTTGGCAGCACAAAGGTGCAAAATAGACTGGCTGGACAAGCTTGATGTAATACGACCTAACTTCAGGAGGTAGGAAGGTTGCACTGTGCATAATCTAGTTTTTAAGAGTTTTTGGAGAAGACTAAAGCTGAAAAATTTCCATAAGTTATTGGTGAATCACAGGGTAATACCGAGTTTTCTTTGTCTAAGAATTAATAAGCACAAAAATAAAAAAACCCTTTCTTTATCCTTTTTCTTTGCCTCTGTTTTGCACAGTTGTGACTTTACTGCTGCCCTGGCTACTCTGAGATCTTTTGAGCCTGAGTTTACTTTGAACTGCAACCTTGAATTGAATCTGAGTCACTTCTCACAGGAAGGGGAAAAGAAAATGCATAAGCCTCAACCATGGCCTTGGGAAATGCCACCTGGGTATGAATGCAGCTTAAGTATTAACCTTCCAACAATTAAAGGGCACTATTTCTCTGGACATACAGGCGACCCTCCTGCAATCACTCTATCCAGTAGGCAATGTCTCTGCTTAATTATCTCATTTCTACCTTTGAGCTTTCCCAGCCACCCCCACAGCAACAAATCCAGTTCCTTCCCAAAGCTCCTTGTGCAACAATTGGACAGGTAGGTGATTCCTAAATACTTTGCTGCTCATAATGGAAGTAAAAGAAGGCACTTTAAAACAAGTGAATGCTTGTTCTTTTCCTTGATGTGTGTTGCTTCTTTTTGTCTTGGCATGCCCTGCTCCAGCAGATTACTCCTGACTCCCTGCTCCCACTGCCTGATTCTTCTCTGGGGATAGTGAAATGCCTTTGTCTCCGTTCTGGAATAGCCACCTCCAGCTCATCTGAGGGTGCTGCTGCTGCCAGAGCTCATCCTGACTCCAGCAGCAGCTCAAAATTCCATGGGCTCAGCAGCCCATTCCATGGGCTCAGAGCAGCACAGAGGATGACCTCCTCTGGGACAGAGGAGGGGAAGAGGAAAGGGCTGTGAAGGACCAACTTAATACAATGGCACTGAGTGTAGCTGCACTTTTAACATGTGTTTGACTTCCTGTTCCACTATGGTGTAAAGACACCTGAGCTGACTCTGGTTGAGCTGCCTTCTTTATGTCCTTTAAGTCCCAGCTGCAGTAGAGCTCCCTTAGCATGGCAGAACACCCAAAATGAGCTAACGCTGCTGCATTGCCTTCCCTTCTGGTGCTGGGTCATTTCCAGCCAGCTCAAAGCCTTCTAAACGCTGTTTTGCATGATACAGGTGTTATAAATGTGGTCGTGATCAAGCCGAATTAAAATTGATCAAGCCAATTTTAATTAAGAAAAAAATAATTTTATTTTCGTGACTGAGAATTTCGGCCGCGATAGCCACAAAAGATAGGAAAAGCACCGAGTCGATGCAGGTGACCGTAGACCCAAGCCCCTCTCGCTTTGGGTTCTCCCAAATCGCCACCCTGGTCATCCAACTACCCGCTTAAATACACTTTATTTTGCCGCCGGCAGATAGTCCATTCTTCTCCCATTGGTTGTTCAAATGCAAACGCCTGTCCTTTCAGAGTCCAGTGTTGGACAAAGACGTCCGGATTCGCAGAGATGGTTCTAGGCGGTGTCCTCTATCTCTGTGATATTGATGTAAATGTGATTTCTCTGGTTGCTGATGAATATGGAAGAGGGTGGAGTAGAACTTTGCTAGTTCTTGAATGGGATGAGGACATCCCGACCGATATCTTATCTTATCCTGGAACCGGTGATGGGCGATAATGTCCCCTCCTTATCGCATCTAGTCACCGGAGTTGGTGCTAATGTTCCTCAGGTGCCCAGGGTTACCTCATCTTGAGATATCCATCTGGGTGCAGTTGCACCTCAGGAAAGGGGAACCTTATCTGTCCACCGGCTCCAGTCCCTTGTCTTGCTAATGGGAGCTTTCTGTGGTCAGCTTGCCCCTGCGGCTAGGACTTTTTCTCAGGTGTGTTTTAAACTTAGAAGTCACACTATTACAAAGAAAGCATATTAATATCCACCACCACTTAATAAGACATTACTTTATTAATCACCTGCCTGAATTACCTATTTTATCTATAACACAGGTAAACCCTAAATAAGTCTGTACAAGGTAAGTATGCAGTCCAAGTCCAGTTAGACACAGATAATTCTGTTTCTGAGCTATCCCTCTGATCATCAGAGCTTCTAATATAGCATTTTATATATAAGGTGTGTAAGTTATATATAAGTTATATTTTTGTGTGCAGCCATTGCACTACTTTCTTGTCAAATCTCATGGAGGTTACTGATCTGAGCAGAAGGGAAAGACCTCAGATAGGAAATCCTGGAGGTTGAAGGATAAATTTTTTCTCAGTGCAGTCATTTCAGTTTAGCTGGAGATTTTTCTTTTTTTTCCTTTTTATTTTCTGTGTTGATTTGTCACAGCCTCTTTTTTTGTTAATGGGGGTGGGGGGGCACACAGGGGGGGAGGTGCTCCAAGCTTTGGAGCCAAGATTCCTGTGCAGGCCATGGTGAGGACCATGGTAAAACAAACTTTCCCCTCGTAATTCATGAAGTCCACGGGGGATGCAGAGATCCACTTGCAGCCCATGGGAAAAGTGCTGACACCAGAGTGGATGGATGTCAGAGAAAGCTGTGATCCAGTGGGAAACCCGAATAGAGAGAGGGCCCCTGCTTCTAGAGACAGAGAGAATGCCCTTGCTTCCAAACTGTGAGAAATGACTGCTCACTTTAAAATTTCAAAAGGCTTATTAAACCTTAACAAAAATACAGTAAAAGGACTAAATAATGAAAAACAGGCCTGGGCGCTGCCCTCGTGGCTGCTTACCACGTGGCTGGCTCATCTACAAGATGGCTGCTTTGCCTTTTATACCCTTGGTGTTGCAACAGGCAACTTTAACCCCTCCCAAAGTCTGAATGTTAACTCTTTGCCCCTGTCCATTGGTGTTGACTGCTTTCTTGTAACTTGATTGGAGGTCAGGTGTTGCCATGCTGTGCCTCTAGTAAACAGCCTGCCCCTTCACAAATGCCTGGACTACCAGGACTATAACAATGCTGGGAGGGCGACATATTGTAGAAACATCACTCCTTAATTGTGAGAGCCAACAGTCTCATTACTCATCTCCAACAAAACTAGAGCAGCCTGGCCTTAAAAGACTACACCCCATGGACAAGTGACCCACGCCACAACGGTTTTGGGAAGACTGTTTGCGTCTGGGAGCATCCCCAAGGCAGAGCAGAGCAAAGACTCCTCTCCCTGAGCAAACAGAAGAAAACCTCGAGTGGCAAACTGACCAAAACCCTCACACCCTGTCTCCCTGCATTGTCGATGAGAAAGAGGGAGGGGCTGGGGGGAAAAAGGGTGTTTTAAAGGCTTATTTACTTCTCATTATCCTCCTCTGACTTTGGTAATAATAAATTTACTTTATACTTTTAATTTGAACCTGTTTTGTCGTTAGAGTGTTTTTCTCCCAGTCCTTATCTCAACTCATAAGCCCTTTGTTAATTTTTTTCCCTCTCCTCTCCCTAGCTGTAGCAGGAGAGGGTGAGCGAACAACTTTTGTGGGTGCCTGGTGTTTGGCCAAAATCAAACCACAACATTTTCTTACTTTTTTACTCTCTACCTTCCTCTATTCCCAATTCACTCACCAGATGTTGAGAGCAATCATTGTCACTGCTTCACTAACTTGAAAGCCTCAGGTATTCAGTACTTCTCTAAGCTGTAAATCTGGGAAGCCCCTTTGGAAATAGNTCAGGTGCCCAGGGTTACCTCATCTTGAGATATCCATCTGGGTGCAGTTGCACCTCAGGAAAGGGGAACCTTATCTGTCCACCGGCTCCAGTCCCTTGTCTTGCTAATGGGAGCTTTCTGTGGTCAGCTTGCCCCTGCGGCTAGGACTTTTTCTCAGGTGTGTTTTAAACTTAGAAGTCACACTATTACAAAGAAAGCATATTAATATCCACCACCACTTAATAAGACATTACTTTATTAATCACCTGCCTGAATTACCTATTTTATCTATAACACAGGTAAACCCTAAATAAGTCTGTACAAGGTAAGTATGCAGTCCAAGTCCAGTTAGACACAGATAATTCTGTTTCTGAGCTATCCCTCTGATCATCAGAGCTTCTAATATAGCATTTTATATATAAGGTGTGTAAGTTATATATAAGTTATATTTTTGTGTGCAGCCATTGCACTACTTTCTTGTCAAATCTCATGGAGGTTACTGATCTGAGCAGAAGGGAAAGACCTCAGATAGGAAATCCTGGAGGTTGAAGGATAAATTTTTTCTCAGTGCAGTCATTTCAGTTTAGCTGGAGATTTTTCTTTTTTTTCCTTTTTATTTTCTGTGTTGATTTGTCACAGCCTCTTTTTTTGTTAATGGGGGTGGGGGGGCACACAGGGGGGGAGGTGCTCCAAGCTTTGGAGCCAAGATTCCTGTGCAGGCCATGGTGAGGACCATGGTAAAACAAACTTTCCCCTCGTAATTCATGAAGTCCACGGGGGATGCAGAGATCCACTTGCAGCCCATGGGAAAAGTGCTGACACCAGAGTGGATGGATGTCAGAGAAAGCTGTGATCCAGTGGGAAACCCGAATAGAGAGAGGGCCCCTGCTTCTAGAGACAGAGAGAATGCCCTTGCTTCCAAACTGTGAGAAATGACTGCTCACTTTAAAATTTCAAAAGGCTTATTAAACCTTAACAAAAATACAGTAAAAGGACTAAATAATGAAAAACAGGCCTGGGCGCTGCCCTCGTGGCTGCTTACCACGTGGCTGGCTCATCTACAAGATGGCTGCTTTGCCTTTTATACCCTTGGTGTTGCAACAGGCAACTTTAACCCCTCCCAAAGTCTGAATGTTAACTCTTTGCCCCTGTCCATTGGTGTTGACTGCTTTCTTGTAACTTGATTGGAGGTCAGGTGTTGCCATGCTGTGCCTCTAGTAAACAGCCTGCCCCTTCACAAATGCCTGGACTACCAGGACTATAACAATGCTGGGAGGGCGACATATTGTAGAAACATCACTCCTTAATTGTGAGAGCCAACAGTCTCATTACTCATCTCCAACAAAACTAGAGCAGCCTGGCCTTAAAAGACTACACCCCATGGACAAGTGACCCACGCCACAACGGTTTTGGGAAGACTGTTTGCGTCTGGGAGCATCCCCAAGGCAGAGCAGAGCAAAGACTCCTCTCCCTGAGCAAACAGAAGAAAACCTCGAGTGGCAAACTGACCAAAACCCTCACACCCTGTCTCCCTGCATTGTCGATGAGAAAGAGGGAGGGGCTGGGGGGAAAAAGGGTGTTTTAAAGGCTTATTTACTTCTCATTATCCTCCTCTGACTTTGGTAATAATAAATTTACTTTATACTTTTAATTTGAACCTGTTTTGTCGTTAGAGTGTTTTTCTCCCAGTCCTTATCTCAACTCATAAGCCCTTTGTTAATTTTTTTCCCTCTCCTCTCCCTAGCTGTAGCAGGAGAGGGTGAGCGAACAACTTTTGTGGGTGCCTGGTGTTTGGCCAAAATCAAACCACAACATTTTCTTACTTTTTTACTCTCTACCTTCCTCTATTCCCAATTCACTCACCAGATGTTGAGAGCAATCATTGTCACTGCTTCACTAACTTGAAAGCCTCAGGTATTCAGTACTTCTCTAAGCTGTAAATCTGGGAAGCCCCTTTGGAAATAGCAGCCACAAAATGCTAACAATGACTGCATCGCACAATGCATCAAGATGAAAAGGAGATCATTTCCTTGATCTCACTTCAGAAGACTGGCATGTCTCTTGGCAGAACTCATTGGCTGTTGCTCTCTGTAATTAAAGAGTGTATCATCATGCACACAGGAAGGTCTTCAAAAGGCTAATTCAAGTTGCACAGACAACCTAAATTTTGGCATTGCCTGGCATTCAAATACTTGACTGGCAACTTTAATAATTATTATTAAAAATTATTTATAAGGAGTTTCTTAAAGGAATTATTTTCTTGTTTAGCTTTCAGCTGCCATTAAGTAGCATGTTAATTCTTGGCCACATAAAGCATCAGCAGGGCTGGACACAATTGTCACATGGGTTGCTGACAGACTAACCATGGCTGGAAGCTGTCATTCCACAATTGGATCCAGGTTAATTGGAGATAGGCACTTAGCTGTGGGTTTAAGAGATGGCGAATATCAGAAGTCAATAAACTCAGTTTCCATTTTTTTATGCTGGTTTACCCAAAGTCTCTGTCCCAAATTTTTTTGTTCTTTTGACTTTTTTGGGGATTATGAAAAATTACTTTCACAGTTTAATACCAGGAGTTAATTTCTTTCATTAAAATATGCTCTCCTCAAATCTGGAAGAGCTATTTTCACCATTTCGCTGTATCTGGTTTCCTACTTTACATGTCTCTCTGAAATGTTCATGATTATTTGTGCAATCAGCCCTCTTCCTTCTTGGAGTAATTGATTACAGTAGTACTCATCATTTTCTACTGGAAGAACAAAACCAGATTTGAGTAGGTGGGAACCAAGGAAAAATGAGATACTGGATCAAGATGATCTTCTGCACTCCAGTCATACCATGTTCACAAATTTGCAATGTACACAGCAGTTCTTTTAAAAGTAATACAGCAATAATTCAATGTGTAAGCACGTATTTTTTCAGTAGCAATATCTAGGACTTAAAACTGAAACCATGGCTGCAACATTGTCTCTTTCCATTGCCTTATATCAGAGAGATTTTTCTGTGCTGTGCAGAAGCTGCTTCTTTTAATTTGGTGGTTGGTAAGTGCAGTTCTGTCTTGATGTCTCATGGTGACTAGAGCCAATATCACACTAATGATTCCCAGATAAATGGGAAAATGCAGTCTGGCTGCAGGAGAAATTGTGATGGAAATTGATTCAGTAGCTTTATGCTGCATTGTTTAATCTGAATCCCTGAATGGAGGTTTCATAATTTCTCCCTGGTTAGTTGGTGCAGGGATATGGGGGGAGGCTTGAGTTGGATCAGGGTAATGTGGAAAGGGCAGTGAGAGGTCAGGAAGTGTAGGGCTGAAATCCACAATTTAGCCTAATAGTTTTAGTTAGGGCTTTTAAAATTATAGCACATGAACAACACAGAAAAATAATTTTGAACACAAAGCCCACTGTGTCCTATGAGTCGTTCAGTCTGAGGTAATGCAGCATCTCCTACGTTATCCCTTCTTATCATGTGTAATCAATGTTATACTTAATGCAGCATGACTTGGCAAGTGATTAGGAACCTGGTGGGGACATTAACAATGTAAAACTTTATTTGCATTTACATTAATGATTTTATAATGAGAGTTTTATTATGTTAATGGAGACTGCTAAGAGAAGAAGGGAAAAACAAAGCTAAAACTGCCCTAATGTCTTTCTTTAATAGAGCACCCTTTGCTAACACTTTGTTGGCATAGCTGCTTAGTTGCATAAAGGAAAATATGGGTATTTGGAACTATTAATTATGGAATTGTTAATGCACTTGGTGCCAATTATTACATTTATTGAGTTATTTTAAGAGGGGTGTTATGGAAAATTTATTTATACAATAATTCAGAGAGGAAAGTTTTTTAAATAGCTGCACTTGTATCTTAATTGGTATCATAGCTCAATAACAAAATATAAGAACACTTGTGAGAGCAGCTTATCTTTAGACAGATGTATCCAGGAATACCATGAAGAGCTGCTATCCCTGCTCTGTTGTTTCAGTGCATTACAAAGCTTTTTATCCAGAACAGAAACTGACAAAGGTTGAGCTGTTGCCTGTAGAGTCCAAGCACTGCTGAACCTCCAGAGAAAATGAACCAGCCCTGGATGTGATTTCTGAAAAGCAACATCAGGTGCTTTGTGCCATTTCCAGATGTTGCCTGAAGAAGAAATTTAAAAACCAAACAGAAAAACTCTGGCCCAAACCCCCTCAATTATTGGGATGGACTACACTTTCCTTGAAGCAAATTTTGTCCAATACTAGATAATGATAATGTAAGAAATTAAGAAGTAGTTTCATGTGATTCCTTTGATTTTTGCAGTGCAACTCTGAGGCTGCCTTCCTGTAAGTACCTATGCCAGAAGTCTGCATTATTTTCATGAGATAGCTTTCCCAAAACTCTTCTCAAATGTAAGAGATCAAAAAATCATCTTTCCCAAAAAGTCTTTCTTCCTGCTGTGTCAGCTGTAACCCTGGCATGAAAAATGGAGATAATAGTAAAACAGACAACCCCCCTCAGAATGTAATAATAGATTTGATTATTTAAGACAAAACCTTAATGTTTTCATTTTATTTAATAGCTTCACCTAAACTGTTTTGCTTTGATTTCCCTCCTCCTCCAATAGACCAGCAAGCTGTCTGGTGTCTACCAGCAAGCTGTCTGGTGTCTACAGTGTCTACCAGCAAGCTGGTTTTCTGTGTTTTCTGCAAATGACTGGTTATAGAAATTCGGTTTCTTGGCAGACAGCCCTGAAAGTCAGGTTGCTTTCAAGAGACTTAATTCCATTGCCTTGTACTCTACCACAAATTATGTGGCCTGTATTAATTAGTATTGCTAGGAACAGAGTTGGGAAATTAAGGATGCAGTCAGGCATTATGGGACCATAAGGTTCCCCAAAGATCCAGAGGTTTGTAGCATGAATGTCTTGACAGAAGCAGGTAAAAAGATCAGAAGTTCCTACAGGCCCCTGTATTTTAAACAGCCAGTGCTCTGCAGTAAATAATGGGAGTGGTGCTGTTGGAAAAGACATTTCAGAGAAGGTGTGAGTGACTTTAGGCGGAATTGCAGGAATGGGCTTGCTCTTGGCCAGTATCTTCAACGGCAGACAGCAGGAACTGGAGAAGAGAGAGCCCAAAGTCCCAATCCTTTTGAGGTCTTTTCTCAACAGCATAAATCTCCATTCAATATAGGGGACTCTGAAAGCTGTAGCTCAACTTCATCTATGACATCTATGATTTACAGCTCTGAATCAAGTATTCTCTGGGTATATCTTTCAAGGACTACTAAAGTGAAGTCAAAGACAAGTTGAATGCAGAAGTGTTTTTATCAATCTTTGGAAGAAAAAGAAAGACTGTCACAACCTAACTGAACCTAAAGAAAATAATTTTGTTGGCCTCAGTGGATGAGAATTGTCCATTCTCAAGTGTATTTTATAGTTTTTCACATATGAAACAATAATTTTAGGCAATGAGAGATATTTTCAAAGGAGTTAGTTACAGCATAGAATCACTGTTAGACTAAGTAAGTAGAATTCTGGAAACAGTTCTGTTGAAGTAGTTCCTTCACTAATTGTGAGGTTGCAACACCCTTCAATTGGGCTTTGTTATCAGACTGGTTCTCCAGTGGTTTCCCCCCTTACAAGAGTCTTATGTAGGAGATTTCCCGCACAAGTTGCCTGAAACAGGTCACAGTCCAGAACCAACTTCTCAGTTTAGTAAAAGTAAATATTTATGGTCCCAAAAAATGTATGTTGTCATTTCCTATCTACAGCTCTGTATAAACAGAGCATTTAAGTGGAAATGCAAATGTTCTTTCTGCTGCACTTCTGTGAACACTTGAAAGATATATAATAGCGAAGTGCAGGGCTTTTTCCTTAAGTATTTCTTGAAATCAGTTTAAACTTCTCTAAAGATTCTAGCAGGAGACAGCTGAAAAGAAATGAAGATGAATTGTGCCAAGAAAATTACATTGCTGTCATTGTTAATTTGCTTTAAATATCTGTGAAAAGAAGTAGTCTATTCTCTTAAAATTTCCCATTGGCTTACAACCAAGTGGTGAATATTGTATTTTATAGACTCTGACATGAAGATTCTGTTTAAATATTTATCTTTTGAACAGCTATGTTTACAGCTAAAACCTTCCTTCAACTTAAACTTCAGCAATAATGTGATATATTCCTCTTCTGAAGTTGTCTCAGGTGAAAACACATTAGTGGGTCAGGTTTTATGAAGTTCTGCAGATTTGCTCAAGTGGCAGTCATTACTTTAAAGGTCAGGGTGAAAACATGTAGTGGACCACATTTAACCTTGCTTATAAATTTGGAGGAACCATTTGGACTTTAACATGGGACACCATTCAATATTGACAGTATTGTGTATAAATTTCACTGCTGGATTTTGAATGAACAGAAGAAATTGAGGCTTTATTGATGAAAACACATGGCTGTGCTTCTGGCTTGGAGAGAATTAAGTCAATAAATTGTTTTTCTGGTTTCCTTCTCCTTAATGTTTGTATTTTCCAAACTGCAATATTTGTGAGTACCAAGAAAGAGTTTTGCCAAATAGAAGGAGTGCTGTCTCTTTTGTGCCATGTAAAGGAAGCATTGAAAAGTGTCTATGTCATATAAAGGAGCTTTTAAATTTATTGTGTCTATGATTGTGGTTTGGGGAACATGCTGAAGCAGAGATAAATTTTGGTGGAGAGCCAGTTGGGCCTCATAAAGATGCCACTGGGAAGCCTGCAACTCTTGAGTACTAAACTTGTTAGTGTTAATATATCAAGGGAAGATATAAATCTACTTTAGGTGCTGCATCTACTCCCTGTGCACACAAGTTCATTTGCCACTGGATGCTGTGGTTACAGTGCCAGCCACAATGAAACCTGGAAAGATTAAGCAGAATAATATTTGTTTTAAAAGGAATGTTCTCACCACCAGGTTCAGAAGAAAGGATGCAGCACAACCCTGTGAGGCCAGGCAGGATGGAACATACACAGGGGGGCAGCAGGGATAGTGATGGTTTGTGCTGTGGCTGATGTGTGGAGGATGGTTTTAGGAAGACGGACCCAAGCCCTTTGCATTTCCAGCCCTCAGTCTTCAAGCAGCCTTTGCCAGTGACAATTCCAGATCCAGCTGGGAGACTGTATTTAATGTCTTTACCTAGAACAATGAAATTAAAATGAATTTTCCAATTAGGCTTCAAATACTTGGTTTTGCATGCAAAGGCACTTTTCCCAGCTGAGAATGTTGAAGGCCAAATACCTGCAAGATTTATTTTGCTGTTTTTCTTTTCTTTCTTTTTCTTTTTTTCATAGTGAATTATCCTGTTGGAACTGCTGGGTGAATTGGAGTATCAGCATGTACCAATGAACTGCTCTGGAAAGCAAGGCCTTACTTTGCTCCAGGTTTTTCATCTCCATTGCTAGTGAAACAAATTGATTGATAGCAATTAGTCTTATTAATAGCACAAATGCTACCCTTACACTGAATGGGTTCTGCAGGCTTTGACTGATTGAATTTGTGCCTTTTGAGGTTAATCAAATATTTCAAAGGAAGGTGATGGTGAATAGTAAATTCTTTGAGTCTATCAGTATTCTGAGCAGCTGTTTCTAGCTATGTAAATTCACTTGAGCTGATGTGTGTGGTATTACATGAGGTGTTTATTGCCCAAGTAGGTGGGGTTTTTTTGTAAATGCAGTCTTCTTGCAATTAATAAAGCACTTAGTAGGTGCTTTTGCAGGAAGTAATGTCCTTCACAGAGATACCAAAGTCAATTCACAAAGGACATTTAACACTTGAGGGAGATATGGAAGAAAATCCCCAGCCTGATGCTTGTAATTGCAGTTAATAACTATTTTTTCTTTTTGTGTATTTTTAATTTAGGTATTTCTGAATTTCAACCCAGTAACTATAAACAGATCTTTCTAAACGTATTATATGGTTTTTTCTGATCTTGAAAATGCTATTTCACAATATGTCTTTAAATCTCAGAAGTACGTCAAAATATATTTCAAAATAAACAGTTTATTCAATAACTTCTGAGATAAAAAATTACATTTCCTAGATAAGAATGTGTGAAAGTGTTCCCTTGCTGACAGCTCAGATGTATGAAATTTTAAGGATTATAAGGGTGGAATCTAAGTAAAGTAATTTTTGATTAGAGGTACATTTGCTGTGGTGGTGCAGGTGATTTTGTAGAGGAAAAGCTGCACCTATTTAGCTCAGCCCAGAGTTTAGAAGGCAGAATTCCACATGACTAATAAATTGTGATATTTTGAGGAAATATTCCCTAATTCCAAGAGGCATTTCTGCTTTTAATGGTCAGCTTTCTGAAATGAAGTGGTACCTTGTAATGATGTTCAGATTCTCTTTTGCATCCCAGCTGCTTTGGCCAGGCCAGAGCTGTGACCTCAAAACCATAATTGTCTGGCCTTGTGCCCACTCCAGGGCTGGATGTGGATTAGTGAGGATATTTTGATCCCTTGTTTATATTCTGAGTTGAGGACCAGCCGATTGGTCCCTCTTTATCTTAGAGGGAAAAAATTCCAGCTGGCCAGGTGAAAGGAGAGCTGAGGGTTCTCTTCCCATTTATCAAGGATTGCACTGAAATGGCATTTCTTACTTTTAATAAATAATGGTTAAGTAAGAAAATAATTTTATTAATCTCATTCCACATGCTTTGTTTTAACAAGCAATAAAAATTATAAATAATTAAAGAGCCAAATAAGCCGTGTGCTGGTGGGTTATTAATGCAGGCCCAGAGCACATTGTAAGTCATGATCTTGAAGGCAAATTGACTTTAATCAAGGGGCCCACATTAATTACTTAGTCATTCTAAGCCATTTTCCTTGCTATGATAGTATCATTTGTTTTTGTTGAATTTTGCTTCACATGAGCAAACTCTTCTACTTTGGGAACAAAAAAAAAACCCTAAAAAGTCTGCACTATAGATTTTCATTTAATCAAATGTGCTGAGGTTGAGGCTGTTACAATCCCCAGCCATGGAACATGGCTTTTCAGCCTCGGTGCACAGAATTTCAGGTTTTTGGAGCCCCCCAGTCCATTTGGACTGTTTTCATGTCCATTCAATGATGGATGAAATGTGGTAGAGGATTTCTGCCTGAACTTGTATAAGCCAAGCAGAGAGGAGCCAGGTTGTCTTTAAATTTGTACCTGAAGATTTCATATTAATCTCTTTACTGCTGCTTCTCAGTTTGGTCCTCTCTGAAGGCTCCAGAGCAGCTGGAATGGAGCCTTAGAGGGTCAGTGGAAGTCAGTTGTAAAACACAAACCTCATTTAAGTTTAGTGTTGAAAGTTTAAGTTGCAAAGGCCTTGGCTTGTCCTTGCACTGGGCCCTGAATTCCCTCCAGGCTGAGAAATCCAGACTCTGTTAAACCAAAATGCTGCCTTAGCCACAGGGAAATATGCCTTCAAGCCTTGCATGAAGACATATAACTTGATTTTATATGTTTTGAGGTAGCAATAAAGCATCACCTCTGACCAGCTGGGCCCTCACCAGTATCTGTGACTGAGCACAAGTGAGGTGGGTAACAAACACGTGGCTCCTGTGGAACATTATTATTCCTTGCTGTGGGATGTGAGGTTTTCTGTTCATTTTGATAGCCTGGAGAGATATCATTGAAAAAGAAACAGATTGACAGTTTATTGATTTCGCATTTTTTTAACCATAGAATATTTTATTTATAGTGCAGGCCACTGCTTTTCCTGAGATACCTTCATATATATATATGTATGTATATATATATGTATGTGTGAGATGTTACACAGTGATTCGTGCCATTATGGAAACACACCATGGGATCAGTATAAACAAGAATACTGAACGTAAAGTAAAGCATGGACATGGGACAAAGGAAAATATAATGATTTCATTATTTTTGTTTAAACCACTTCTCTGTGAATTGCTGGCTTTTGCTGTTATGTATTTTTGCCATTATGTAATTGCTTTAGCAAATAATTATGAATTGTGTCCACTTTTTATGTATAAGGAAAATGCAGGCTTGTGTGAACATGTAAAGGCTTGTTACTGCTGTTACCTGCTTGCTAGGAGTGTGACCTGGCAACACGTTCTAGTCTTGTCCAGACCTGGTAGGGGCTTGTAGCCACTGCTGCTTGCCTAGGAGACTGGGAGCTAGCCAACATGTTTGGGCTTGCTCAGACTTGTACCCCAGCACAGTAAGCATGACACAGCCCAACAAGAAACTGCCTATAAAAGGGGGAGTGACCGGGGTAAGATGGACATGTTGGTGGAGCGCAGACTCCCTGCGTCCCCAGCGCTGCTTGCTTGTCCCTTACCAACGGATTAATAAATTGCCTTATTGATTGACCAACTTCATTGTGGTGAGTAATTTATAGCAGTATGCATCTAAGTGATGCAGCACAGATAGTAATCTTCCTTGTAATCTCCCAGGTCACTGCTCTTATTTAATATGTTATTCTGATCCACTTGAAAACCATGACAGGGAACTGGACAGATTAGATTTCAGTCTGGCAGCCTGATACAGCCTTAATTTACTTGTAAAGAGAGGAAAAGAACCATATGAAACTACTTCAAACTCATTGAAACTCAACTCCCGCTGCAGCAACCAGACTAGAAATAGTGGCTCCAGCTTTTAAAGGAGAAGCTGGGACATTTCCTACATTTCCTTTGGTCACGAAACTGTGCTGTCATTGTGGCTTGAAGGCACCAGGGGTGCCATTTGTGTTTCTCTTCTCCATGCAGTGTTGGCAAGGGATGGCTTATATCCAAAAATATGCTGCTGCTTTGCTGCTTTTTTTTTCCTTGTAAAGTTGTCCCATTGCTCACAAATCTCACAGCTAGATTTTTTTTTTAAAGTCAGTTTAATTACATTTGAGAAACTGAAGGGAAGCTAAGGGGAATGACTTTCAGGAAAGCATGTTTAGGTGGGCTCAGTATTCATAACTGAGGTCTCAGTACCTGCAAAGAAACATCTGGCCACTTAATTAGGTGCTTAACCAAGAAATTAGCTCTTTTGAACACCTAGCTCTAAATTCACATAACATGCTAGTCTTCATAATTTTGTTTTAATTCACAAGGCAATTTTGTGAGACTTTCCTCTTCCTCCTTTCTCTCTCATAACTGTCCTCAGCATTCAGAGGCAGTGGAACTGTCCATGTTTTATTGTACGTAAGACTAAGTGGGGAGATGTTGCCACTAAAGGAATGTTACCTGTCTGAAACAGGCATTAGTGCTGAAACCTATTACTGCTGTCAGGAGCTTGGAATAAGCAAGGCCCGGAGTCCAGCTAAAGAGTCTCTTAAAGAAAGGTTAAAAGGCAAAGCATTTAGAGTTGTAGCTAAAACAAGAATAAGATTCCTTCTGCCCTGTGAAGTCACCCACGGGGTTGTGATGCAGTACAGAGAAGAACTTTTCCTTCCTCCCTGGAAGCACTAGGATTGCTTCACTTTAGCTGGCACCAGAAAGAATTTGGGAAGAAGAGGAACTATGGAATACTCTATAAGTTAAAATGGGAGTCTAGTTCAAAATTAGTAGGACACAGGATCTTACCAGCTGTATCTGAGAGCAGATCAAAGATAGTGCAGAGGAAAAAAATAATTTCTCTGTCATGAAGACAGACTGAAACTCAGTGAAGCAGCTCAGAGAGAACTAGAGCAGTGGATAATTATCCTGGAACAAAGATATAAATGTAGGAATTATGAGAAAAGTTTCCATGGACTGTGATACCAATAAAGATTTAAAGTATTTAAGCAATATATGATGACAGGTGGTGCATATCCAGAGAAATAGAGCATGCCTCGGGTAATGCTAAAAGTGTCTTGACAGCAGGTTCACATTTTAGATTCCTTCAAGTCTTACACCTTTATCTATCAATCTCGAGTGATTTTAATCACCCAAAAAAAGCATTGCCCAGAGTATCCTGCGAAGGAGCTTGAGACAAGTTATTAGAATGTAGACTTGCCAATCTGCCTCCTGTGATCTGCTTCTGTTGCCAGCCTAAAATGTATTTTACCTTTTGTTGGGGTTGGGTTTTGGTTTTTTTCTCTCCTGTTCTTTCCTTATCACCTAGATAAGGAGAAGTAGAAATTTTCCCACTGAGTTGCTAATGGAAACTGATGGCTTGAGATGGGCGGGGAGGTGGAACTCTTTTGCTTCTTTGGGAGTGTCTCATGTGGTGGGGGGGGCAGTGGGGGAGTGGAGATACCATGGATTCGG
>VXAX01002130.1:0-57580 GCA_013399835.1 Leptocoma aspasia | reverse complement strand
ATATATATATGTATATATTTTTAATGCACATCAAGAGGAACCACTTTTTCTGTACCCCTGTGTGGGATGAGTGCCCTGAAACCCCTCTCCTATTGTTTCTGTGTCCTGGAGTAAATGCTCCGGGATATCATTGACTTGGCCAGAGAGACTCAACAGTTTACTTTGTAACAGGAAAAGAGAAAGAAAAAAAAAGATGGACTTACGCCTGAATAGAAAAAAGGAGTCCACCAGCAGAACATGGTTGCTGTGCCTCAAGACAGGAAGAAAATGGGAGCTATGGAGGGAAACGGAGCTGAAGTGATATTACTCCTACCAACTATGGAAACAGAGTCCAGAAGGAGTTCTTAGTTTTTGTTGAACTTGTTCTTTTTTTTTTTGGTTTCTTTTCTTTGGTTTTTTTTTGGGTGGTTTTTTTTTTGTTTGGTTGTTTTTTTTTTTTTTTTTTTTTTTTTTTTTTTTTTTTTTTTTTTAATGTTATCCCTTGCTCCTGGACAGACACAGCTCACAGGCAGTGTGGGAGACTGCACAGGGAGGAGGTGAGAGAGGAAATCCCCATCCCATTGTCCCTGCTGTGCACTGTGGAGCCCAGGCTGATGTCAGATGCCCAGAGCAGCTCTCTGCTTGCACTGCTCTGTTGGGGGTCACAACTGGAGAGAAGCAGCTGTCCAGTGTTGGCAAGGCTGGTTTAGACAACTGCACCTAGGCTAGGAAGAGGATTTTGAGAAATAGAAATATTTGCAATAGTCTTAAAACCATGTCAGACAGATTTCTATTTTCTTATTTATAAAATCGAAGTATTCTTAGGGTACTGCAGCCAGTGCTGCTCTCACTACCACAGTTGTTTAGGCCTTGGAAGCACAAGCAGCCTGCTGTTGTTTAATTTACTGAAATAAGTGTAATCCCTTAGTGAATAATTGAAATTACGGAATGTCGCCAATAGCATTAGATAGCTCACAAAGTAAAATATAGTGCTTTGCTGAAACCTAATCTTTCTGTTTTGGCTTATCAGAAGATTCCTCTTGATATTCTGCATAAAATTTTATCTGTTCCATATCAAACAGAGCTGTGGGTTTTGTAGCTTGTGACATTCCTTTCAAAATGCTGCTTGTGTGACAGATTTGCACGTGCTGGGACTGGCAGTGTAGCAGTTCCATTTTCTGCGTGGAAGATGCACTGACTGTTCAGCAGAGGTCACTGTGAGTTTGTGCTTGAGACATTTTAATGCAGCTTATCAAAATGTAGTACTGAAAATATTAATATTATGACTAGGAAATTCTTGTGCCTGCATTAGCTTTGAAATGAAACTGTGAATTTTAAGAAAGATCTTTTTTGAGAAAGTAGAAAGTGGAGGTGATTGTAAGATTTCAAAGAAACCTGAATACCCTTTAGAAATGTGGCATGTGTCCCAAATTTAATCATCTTTAGTATTACTTATCAAGATTTATCCAAATGATGACTTCTGTAGAAGTCCCTCTTCCTTCATTTGAAATGTTTTGCTCCTCCAATTGCCCAAGAGCCAGATGTGTCTGTCCCTTGCACAAATGTTGTACACCTTCCTGAAGCTCAATTTCCCTGCACTTAAAAGCCCCAAGATGAAGACAGAAAGGACCATGGTTTTCCTGTTTCTTTGTTGACTTACTAAAGGCAACATTGAAATCAGCTGTGAGTTCCATCTGTTTTCCCAACTCTGTATGTTTGGTCTTGTTCCCTTCATCATTACAGTAAGCTTTTTAAGTTTATGGCAGCAAAATAACCTTTTGCTGCTGTTTTCCCCCTCGACTGTGTACCTCTACTCTGCCATTGTCATGGGGGGAACAGTAGCAGTTCTCATCTGGTGTTGGAGAGTGTTTTCAAGTTACAAAGAAACTAAACCGCTCTTAGAGCTTCTGAAAAATGCTGGTTTGAAGCTTTTTGTTTTCCTGCTACCAATTGCTAATTACAGCTGTGAAAACAAGTCCTTGGAGAAATCTCAAGAGTCCCCCTTCTTCTAAAGAGAACTTCCGATTCTGATTAACCAGAAGCTAATGAGGCTTTCAAGTCTTCTGGATTTTTCACTTGATCTTAGCTCTTCAAGGGCTTGTATAATCTTATTATGGAAATAGTGCCAACAGATGTTAGCAATTTTGCATCCGCTGCAGCTCTATCACTGTAAAGGCATGGGAGACTCTAGAAGTTGATTAGCAGAGAAAAGCAGGTGGAGTTAGATTGTTGCTACATGTTTGGATGGAACAAGGAGCTCCAATTCCATTCAAGAAAATATAGGAAGGAGGAGTTCATCTGAGCAGGCACGTTGCAGGGTGGAAATGATGTTGTGAAATTTGCACTGAGAGTCTTTTATTAGATCGGCAAACAGAGCCTTGTCTGAACATGTATATTCTCATTTAATGTTGATCCTTTATTGGTTTTATTTTTTGTTGTTGCACTGAGGTGAAGTAAACTGGAAACCCAGCATGGTGAGCCTTGCAGTAAATCATGCCTGTATTTGTGACTTTGGAAACAACTAGTTTTGGTGGTTGCCAGAAACGGGAACTGTGTCATTACAAGCCTCTGTGTGGTTCTGTGGCTTTTCAGTTCTACTCCAATTTAGTCATAGTACCGTATTGTGAATACCAGAAGACCTCAAAGAGTGTCCTGAGGGTGGAAGGACATGTAGTGGTCAATGGCATTGTGTGTTCCTCCTGCACTCTGTAGTGAAGTTTTCTGAGTATGCCTCATTCTTAAAGAAGCATCTGGGGCAAAGATGGGTGGCAAAGGGGTTGATCTGTCCCCCACAGGGCAAAGAACTGTGGCTTCAATTTAGGCAAGGACTCAGAAACTCAGATGCAATCTGCAGTTACAAGTAACCTCCTTGGGCAGAGCCCCTGTGGCCAGACAGGGGTTTGGAGCCAGGAATTTGGAGATGGAGTACGAAGCTCCCGTCCCTTTGGAGGGAAACAGGTACCACAAGGCAGGTGTGTACAGCTGTGATCAGAGCAAAGTTCTGACGCTTCAAAATGGGTGGTTTGAAAACAGCATTGTTGGTATGATGTTCTCTTTGTTCCTTTCTCTGCAGGGTAATGAGACAAAGTCAACTAATACAAAGTGGAATAGGAGTACTGGGTTAAACATGTATGTAAAATTTGTGGCCAGAATTTGAAAAATATGCATAAAATTGTCAGTTCCCTCCTTGCCCACCAGTGTTTCTTCTCTGCAACTGTATCTATATCTATATATTGTTATGTCCCATCTGAACATTGCATGGTGCCTTCCAGTAGGGTCTTCTGAAGATGAACTCTACTAATTAGGATGACATTAAGGCAGTAACTAGCTGTAACTCACTAAGATCAATAGTTTACTGTTTGACCACACCTTATCACAAATTTTCCTTTGACTAAGATACAAAGTACCCTTTTTGATTTGTCATCTTGAAATATTCATGATTGTTTCTGTAGAGATGAGGGGGCAGAGGTAATGCATTTTTGGAGATGCCTGCATGGATAGAGGAAGGCTTTGTGCAAAGCATTGATTAAAGACAAAGGTTTGTTGTCCACAACAGCTTAGTCCATCGACAGAGCATCATTCTGTGGCAAGCCTGTGCAGAAGTATTCCTCAGCTTGTAATGGTTCAGATGTTGCTGTGCAGGTGCAGCTGCAATTCCTGGCACAGGTATTTGTGAAGTAAATAACTGCGGCTGAGCAGGTGCAAATAGCTGATCTTCCTCATAGTGACCTGACAAAATTTACAGTTTATGGCTTTTTTCCTGTTAAAGAACTTAATGCTTGCTGGAGTATCTTCAGAACGGAAAGATTTTGGTCTGGCCAGCTTGCTGTGATGTTTTCTTTTTTTTAGTTTTTATTTTTTATGGCTTTTTTTTAAACTTTAAGTAAGAGGACATAAGGATTGGAAACAGGCAGCAACTCATCATATAAGCTGAGCAATGCTTGCCTGCATGGCATCAGGGTCTAAGAGAAGGTGATCCTTTCAGTCGTTTCTGTTGAGCTTTTGTCAGTAATCAGAACATTTTGAAATATTAAAACAGAAAGTGCCAGCTCATCCTCTCCTTTGTGATAAAATGTGTATCAGTTTTCTGGTCCGATTCCCAGATTTGGTAAATAAAATAGAACCCCTTCACTTGTGCTGTATTTATGGAAAGTGGCCATGATGTTGGGCTTTTCTGAATAAGATGGATGGAAAACCATAGTAGTTTAGCTTATTCATGCTAAGGTATGGAGAAGAACATTGTGACAGGAATACAATTTTAACACTGCTGTTAAAAATATATTGAAAATGTTTCATACATGACACTAGTGATAAAGAGCATTCTGCTTGTTAGAACTAGTACCTTTTGTGTGTGTATTAGACACATCCAAGATATGAATAAGTTTTACAGAAAAACAGCTTTTAACTATGTTATTGAAATGTATTTTTATAATTATTAGCGCTGTGGTGTGATTCTGCAGTCTTTTCAGTGAATATCCATAGTTCTAAGACAAATATGTAAGTAACAATGAAGAAAAAACTTTGAAATCAGCAGTAGTTCTGTGCTTCAAAGCACAGTCATAATATAGTTGATTATCCAAATGGGTGAATCCTCCTCCCGACCTCAGCCATGTTGTTACAGTCTTTCAACAAAGGCAAGGCAGGAGCATCTTCAGAGTGTCATGTCAGTGGCAGCCTTTACAGACACATGGCATTGTGCAGTGACTTCCAGCTGCTGCTGTTTGCACTGCAACATGAAATATTCTTCCTAATCCCATTCTCCTCCTCTCCATATCCATGTAGAGAGTAATTCATTATTATTGTTATTTATCTATTCTTATTTGTTTACAAATAAATTATGAAAGATAAAAATAAGAACCTCACCATCCCATTATTTGGTGACCAGCTGCTGCCCAGGATTCAGCTGAAGGGCAGTTGAGAAAAGTGATGGAGCAAATTCCAAAAAAAGGAGCCTTAATCTGTGTGCTTGCTTCCTTAAATTTCCTTCTCTACAAAACTGTATGTTTCTTTCAAAACAGAGTGTTCAGTAGTCTTTGATATGCAAAGTATTGAAATGGTGATGAGCAGTGAAATAAATCTTCCATTTTATCTCTACTTTGATTAGTTATTGACATTTTGTCTCTTTGTGATCCTCCACATATTAATATTTCAAATGCAGAAGGCTAGGGAACTCAAAATCTATGCAAACCTTCCATATTCTTCTCAGCAATAACCTTGCACAAGAAGAAATATGGACCAGTTATAAGGAGAAATAAAATGGCAGCTCCTCTGGTTGTGGGTTGGTTTTAGTTCTTTGTAGGTTAAGTTACACTTGGTGAAAGTACTGAGTGCTTTCTACACTTTTTCAAAGGTAGATGCTGAACTGGGAGTAAAGTTAACCCTCCAAGCAATTACATATTCTCCTTTTGCAACCAGGCATCACTTCCATTTCTGCTGTTTTGGAAGTGTCTTTGTTTATTTATCGGTTTATATATAAGGATTTTGTAGCAGTTCTCAAGCTATGTCTCAGCTTGGGTTTTGTAGCTAATTATGATATTTTCTGAAATAGTCTTCTGAAAGAAGTTTTGGATGTTGCAAGTAGTTAGCTAAAATGAATAGAATTTGGCAATTTTTTTGGTCCAAATTTAGTAGGTGTGTGAAAGCTGCTTCCCAGCTCAGAGTATCACTAATCCAATTTGTTGATTCAAAAGATAAGACTGCTTGACTGTAAATTTAAAGACTGTAAACCTTGTAAGGCAAGGTCATTGGGAAAATTTGGATTCAGCTAAACTGGGAAAAGGAGGAATGTCTTTGTGTGGAGTACAGACTCGGTCTGCTAAAATTAATTTTTTCAGTGGAGAAAGCAAAGGCTTTTTTCTTTTCTCTCATTTTCTCTTTTGAGGTTTGTTGCCTTAGTACGTGCACTCTTAAGCTTTCAAAACAATCAGAAAATTGGAGATTCTTCTGAAAACCTACAAAGGAAAACCAAAACGCTCTAAGGAAAACTGGCTGATATTAGTGATTAATGTGCAAATTAAGATAGTAAACAGCTCACCATTAAGGCTGGCCTGGGCTGTGGTAGTATACTATGGCAGCAATCTCTAAAAAAACAAAAAAAATTCTTTGACAAAGAACTGCTTTCTGTGAGAAGGCTAAACAATTTCTGAAGATGTCTGCCACCCTACAATATGTACATACTCTTGGTGTGTGTCAGTATTAAATAGATTTGCTTTTAAACAAGCTAGCATATCTGCAGCCAAATTTATTTGTCCTCCTGCTGCCTCCTGCAATCAAGCATCGTAAATATGACTGTTTAGCATCCTAAACTTTTTGATAGGAATGAGTTGACTGCTGCATTTCCTTTGGCTTGCAGAATCTGCCCAACGTTGGTGGACACCAAGGTCTGTGAACCTTCACCAGAAGGTGGAGATTCATGTTCCTCCTCTGATTCCTGTGAGCCACAGCAGTAACCACATGTCCAATGGCATTTCTTCCAGACTGGGAAGCACATACACCAGGAGTGCTACAACATTTTGGACAAAATTTTGGTGCCTTGTTTACAAAAATAACTAAGGAGCATAATTCAACATAAGGACTGAATTAGTGGAGATGAGAGCTGAGCAGATGGCTTAATACTAAGATTAATGAGTCACCTGAGATGCTGAATACATGCGTACGTCTTCCTATTCTTAGGGATCTGTACACTTCTAATTCCTCTAGTACCATTACTTAGGTGTCATTTGGCCTTTTGTGACGTGTATTTTTATAAAAACCCAATTGGGTAATGAAGTATTTTTGTTATAGGTTTGCAGCTGGAGTGCTAATGAAAGGTCAGCTGATCACTGTAGAAAGTCCCTTCATTTGTGTTATCACTTCTCTTTAGGAAATGACCATCTCTATTAATTCCCTGGCCCCCAGAAGAAATCATGTGAGGACTTACCTGCTTCAGTGTGAAGCCAGCTGGCCTCAGTGCTGAGCAAGGGTGTTCAAACTCACCTGAGTTTGAACAAGTGCCAAGGATCAGGTCTGCAAATCACACCCCAAAACTCCTGACCTTAATGCTCTCTTAAATGTCAATTTAGCTTCCTAAGTGTTGGGCCACTTTCTTTTTCAACTATAAGATTTATTAATGACTTTTTGCTTTATATTTATTGCTTTCACTATTAGAAAACAGTGAATTGAGTTTAACAAAATGTTCATTTAATAGGAAAAAAAATTAGTAGTTTTCTGGATGTCTTTTTTCCCTACTTCTTTTTATCCATGTTGCGGCTTTTTATTTTGAGTAGGGTGTGGCTATATTTTCATTTCTCTTGGCTGTGTGCCTTTCCCACCCAGCCACACGAAAAAGAGGGAACATCTTTCAATTCAGAAGTTGGCAAAAATAACCGAGCAGCAAAATTCTACCCTTGGGGAGAAGGTTAGGTGTTCTTTTAAGAATGTGAGAAAAACAGCAGGTTTTTCCTTGAGGTACCTGGGGTGAAAATTGTTATCTTTGCATGGGATCTTTCATTAACACAGAACAAAGGCAACACGTGGGAAGATATACAGAAAAGTGCTACTACTTGTAGAGAATATCAGCATTTCTTTACTAGGGATTTGGGGCATTTTGGATATTCCTAATGTATATTAACCTGGAGTTTTGTAGCTGGTACTGAACAATGTTTCTACTTTTCTAAAATTCACTTTTAATCTTTCCTACCGTTTTCCAAGAGCCCTGACACCACTATGAAAAATTACTTCAATCCAATATAGTTTAAATTGAAAAATCATTCATCAGTGAGGAGGTATAATAACAACGTGTATGGGAATAGCTTCCTATTTTCATATTTTATGAATAAACCAAATACAATAGATAATTCCATTACGAAGGATCAGAGAGTTTTAGTCTTGATCAGAGGGCGCGCTGATTTATGCCATTAACCAATTTAAATTTTTGCATTTGTCACAGATCTGCTGCGGCAGATGGAGCATCCCAAGGGATAATTTGCTGAAACTCAGTAGGAGCTAAAATGCAGCTTGCAATGAAATGGGCAGCAGCAGGAGAGTGACAGGAAGAGCAGCATAAGAGGAAGATGAGCAGCAGTCTTGCATGCTGTGTTCTGGAGCAGCATGGCTTTTTGGGTCAAATTAATATTAGAGTTAGTGCTTCTGTTGCAAAGTTTCTGTTTGGCTGCACTCTTTTACAAAGCATGTAAGACAAGTCTCGTCTGCATGTGTTTGCAGATTTTGAATTCAAGGTTGACATGAAGAAAACTTTGTTTCAAAACATGTATTGTGCTGAGGGCTGTGGTGAGAGTAGTAGTAAGTGCCTGAGTGTGTTTCTGTGTATTTACTTAGACTTAGTAGGGAGTCATGCTCTCTACTGTCATGCTGTCTCTGACAATAACACATACTTAATTTTTACATTGGTTTCCAGTTTATTGATTGGAGATGGTGTAGGCTGTTGCTAGTGGGAAATGCTGGGAAGTGCAGCAGAGGTTGAGAAATGGTGCCTTGACTGCTAGGATAAAGAAACCTCTGTATTATTGCAGAGGTCACTGAAGTTTGTAGAAATCAGCTGCTTTCTGGAGAGTGTATTTATTGCAGTATTTAAGATGTGATATACTAACTGTGATGTCTGTATTTCCAGAAGAGCACAATATTTTGATGTTCTAATGCCACTGTTCGTAGTCAAGCTTTGCCATTATAATTTATGGGGCACAGTCAATGACATCAGCACTTCACAGAAATGAAGTTCCTGGTCAGAGGAGTTTTCATTCTAAGTACGTAATTAACATGAATTAATTTATTAACTTGCAGATGAATGAGGATTAGCAAAATGATAAAAAGTGAAAAAAACCTATTAAACTCCTCTATATTGTGCTTTATATTTTTTGTGTGCACAGACCTGGACTATACCATCTCATTGAACAGTTGTTTCACTGCAAGAATTTACACACTGAATTTTCTATATGGATAAAACTGTTCGCCCTGGTAGGATGGAAGTAAAAAAAAAAAGTTTTAAAAATAAAGCAAAGCTAAATGACAAACTCTGATTGGATAGATTTCAAAAATGAAATTTCAGGGGATGTACATAATGTATAATGCATATATTGGTAAAATATTTAACATCTGTTTTGTATTACTTGCAGTGACACCACTACAGCATTTTCTCAAGGAACTTAAAATTGCTAACACAGTTACATAGCTTTAAGTTACCAGGCTGCTTGGGACTTGAACATCTGTGGCATAATTGTTTCTCTGTGATTTTTAATTCTTTCCCTGTTTCCTTAGATGGTTGGTTTTTGGTTTGTTTGGTTGTTTTTTTGGTTTTGTGTTTTCGGCTTTTTTTTCATAGTGACAGTTGTAGTTAGTGGCCTAATGGCAGAGTCATTGCAGTTCTTCCTTCTTCAGAGGCTTGCTAATGGCAGTAATTGATTAACGAGAAGCATGTTAAGGTGTCATTATGTAACCACTGAAACGTTTCTTTCCATTTCATGGTCAGTGGCTCTTGTTGACCCTGCTGATTAGATCATAAATGCAGAAACGTCCTACTGGAAGTTCGGAGGTTCAGCTAAGGGCAGGAAAGAAGATGCTTTTAATGCTGTTTTTATGTCAGGCCATGTTTAAAAATAATACAGAATTTTATTGATGCATTTCACATCTATGATATAAATTGTTCCTGGGAAAAATATTGCTCGCAAAGGTGATTTGGACTATAGGCACAAAAGAATATAGGCATTCAGTGTTTATTCTCTAATTTCAAGAAGAGTTATTTGTGTTACTCTTTCATAATACATGACACATATGTATATATGTATATATACACACCTGAAAACTTCAGACTGTGGCACAGTTAGTCTTTCACTATTGACTTTTTTGCTTGTTTGCCTCCTACACACAAACTTAAAATTCTCTACCTTTATGTGTAAATAATCTATAGGTACTAATAGGTAGAATGATGATAATTACAAAATATGACTAAAATAATTATGTAACCAAATAAAGCACTTCCATGAGGCAATCCTGGAATTAAAGTTTTTAATGCACATTTTAAGCTTCCACACAGTAGTTTATAAGATTTTTCCTTTTTGAGTGTAATTTTTTGTGGCTGTGAAATGCAAACTGTAAACCACATTTGGCTTTAGGTGATTGTGGAGAGCTTAGTTCTGCTGCCCAAAGCTCTGCTAATACTGTAACACGTAGAAGTTGAGTATTTCCTTCAATCTCACTTTGCATGCAGGCAAGCAGGAAATAATCCTCATGTTTAACCAGTGCTGTACACAAGAGGAATATTTTAGTTATTGACTGTGGAAGAGCTCAAGTGTTGGCTGTTGAAGACTTTTCTGCCCCTTTCTATTGAATTACATATATTCCACTTGTTCCCTTCCACCCTCTTCCATCTTGCCTTGCTCTTCTCTCGGCTCCTTTATTTATGTAGTTCCAGTTCTTCATTCTTACTCAGGACCTTTTATTATCTGGTCCTAGCCTCTTCATCACTTTCTCAACTTTGAAAAGATTTCTTTCTTTTATCTGCTTTCCTGTTGTGTCAATTTGGTACCATTATTGGTAAAAGTGTTTGCTGTACTTGGCATAAGAGGGAAATAAAATAAACATGCCCCGGAAACGGATGATACTTACGGGAAATTATAATCTAAATCAAACAGTGTACTAAAACTTGCTGTTATTTCTAAAGAATCAGTTTCTATAGGTTCTGTCAGATTTAAAAAACATAAACATTAGAAGCCCTGTGTATTCAATGTATTTGTTTTTATGGCTTTTCTGCAGCCCAAGTGAAATGTATTCAGGGTGGCTGGTTCCCATGCTGCCATCCTGTCTAACCTTTCTTCCGGGCTAGAAAATTGATAAGTATCTGATAACCACTGCAGAGACAAAACAGAAACATAAAGATCATATGTTGTGTAATCATCCTGATTACTCTGAGCAGTACAATGCTGCAGGTTTCTCTAATCAAGATTAATTGTGATCTAGGCTACCTGAACTGTCATGTGGAGTGGATTGTAATTAAATAAAAATATAATCATTTTAACATTGTGCCACTAATATGTATTTACAATAGGTAGTACTTTTAAAAAGACTCTTTCTCCATATAGTGATTAGGAAGCTGAGTTATATTTTCTAGCTGCACAGATGTTGTTAAAAGCTCATATTTCAGGCCATAAAGACTTATTATATTTGAGGTTGTACAGCAAAAGAAAAATGGTTTGTACATCTGTCTGCTATGCGAAACATTAAAATGAAAAAATCTGAACATAGAGATGTATGGAAAGCCTCACTTGTGTGTGTACAGATATGTTTTAAATATGTGGTAGATAATTTATAGTGGGGTAGTGCTGAGAAAAAGATGTTTGACAGATCTTGACAACTTGGAGGAAGAAAATATTTAATATAGTGTATAATAAGAGAATCGCCTCTGTTTCAGCTTTCTCAGCATTAGCTGACAGGTCTTAACTTGACTTCTTTCAAATGGTATCCTTCCATTTTTATCTGGAATGGGTTGTACAAATGCTTTTCTTTGAGGCTAATGAACCAAAACGTTTTGGGGTATGTATGCTCAGGTTGTTTTGTGTAGGAGCTTAAATCTATATTTCTGAACATTCTGTTGTGTATTGAAAACCAGAAATGTAATAAGCTTAAATATTTCTTCTTTCCATAAGGTAAAAGGAGTGCATCCTAGGCAACCATACAAAAGCATAAAAAAAAATTTAGCATGCAAGTGGATTTCTGCCCATGTGCATACAGAATGTTCTTTTGGGTGACTTTTCCCCCTGCTGTTACTGTTTCTGACTCTTGACCATTGCTTTTATTAGACACTGCCTTGCTGGGTGTCTGTGCTTCCATCCTTGTGGCACTCAGCAATTATGGAGTACATACACCTCCAAAGACCGCTCAATATGCTGGCTGGGTGTGTCCTCTGGTATCTGGCTCTGCCTCCCTGTGGCTTCATGCTCAGGCAGGATATTACTTGGGGAAGGTTATTTACTGACCTTGCATGGGTTCATTGAGAGCCATGCTGGGGTTGGGAGGGTATCAAACACTTGCAGGGAGATTGTGCTGATGCTTTCTGGGGGGAAGCCATGGTGTCACGAGTAGAGCCGTCCTGTGTGCTTGGCTGAGATTTTATCTGTGAGCACCAGCTACAGTGGGCTTTTTCTAAAGGTGATTTTCTTTTAGAAGATGTTCGTGTTTACACCAAAGGAAATTAAATTCAAATGTGCTCTCAGATGTTATTGAGTCAAGCAAATAAGTGGATAAAAGCTGGCAAGCTCTTGCAACGTCAGGGATCTTTCCCCATCCCTCACAGGCTGGCCAGGTTGGCGTAGTGTGCTGCCTTAGGTGTGGTCTCCAGGATCAGGTCCTGCTCTCTGCTCTCCAGGCCTGTATTACTCACTGGGCAGGCTTTAATGGAGTGACCCATAAGCAAACACTTGGGTGGGGCACTGTTCTGCTTGAAGGAAACATTTTTGAGCCCCGTTCCCTACAGTCCCTTGTGGTGTGGCCACTGCAGCAGGCAGCGCTCAGCTTTGGATGCAGGGTGACTCCCAGAGAACACCCTCTGTTTGCAGCCTCAGACAGGCTACACAACACCCTGGTACTCTGTCATTTAAGTCTAGGCAATGAGAATATATTTCCTAAATAAGTTATCTCAGAAAAATTACTGTTTTTTAGAAAAGCATAATCATAATTAAAAACCACAAAGCACGTGGGTTTTTTTAAAAAAGAATCCTATCAGGAAAAACAGTGTATTTTTCCTTTCTCAGAGCTGGAAACATAACAGAGACACTTCTAAAATGGGTCGCCTTTATTTATTTGGTGTCTGTATGAAAATGTAAATATCATGCTGTGTGTCAGACACTAGTGAACCTGCCACATGTCCCAGCTCTTCTCCTTGGGAGCGAGTAGCTTTATGTGACCTCTGAAAATGATCAAAACTGTCTTATTTCGTGGCTGACTTTGAAGATGAGTCGCTCTAAATTGCTTGTGCCTCAAACGCTGCAGTGTCAGCAGCAGAGCTCTAAAGAGGGGCAATTTCTCCCCCCATTCCTGAGCTGCTGAGTGGGTCAGAGGGTTGGGTCACACAGCTGAGAGGTTGCACTATGAGATGGAAACAAGAAAGCATTGCTGTGATTGAAACCGTCATTTATTCAACCTATATAACCACACACTATCAGAAATTTGTCTTTTCCTAGCAAATGTGCAATGATTATTATTTATCTAATCATAGTAAATGAGGCACTGTTAATTTCCCAACTGAATAGAATTAAAGCATGTTATTAAGCCTCAGCAGCCATAGTTCTGCCCAAGTTCATGAGACTGTGTGAACTTCATAACCATAGTTAAGTATTGACACACTCCTAACATCTAGGTCCTTTTATGCCTTCTATTTCTTAAGTAATGGTGGATGATTTTGGAGGCTACCCTGAAATGATGGGCAGTTTCTGTATTTGTGCCTGTTCCTGCTGTCATCTTTTTTTTTAAACAAGACTTCCATGTATTTCTGTATACATAAAATATGTGATTGCCTCCCTGTAGACACAGTCCAGTAAAGAGCTTGAACAAGGAACAGTTGCATTCATTTCATTGCAACTATTTTAACTGAAATTTAACCTTGAGTATTAAATGCTTCGTGGAGTCTGGGTTTGAATGGGATGAAATGATTGCAGTAGGAAACGGATCCTTCTTGGCACTTCCCCAGGCGTCCAGGCTTGTAGAGGTGTTGCTAATGTTGTGTGCGGTTAGCCATTGAGGATTTTGAAAAAGGAGGGAGTAAAATCACTGTACAAGATAAAATGTTTCTTTTTTCCCCATTTTCTCATCACTAAGGAACACTAGATAATAAGTCTCCAACTCTTCTTAGCTCTACCTTACGGAAATTTTGGATTGCCAGGAAGTTATGTCATTACCAGTCAAAATAATAATTTGACCAAGCACTCATTATATATTGCTGCTAAATTTTAATTGTGGGGGTAAAGAAAAGAAAGATCTCATTATTTTCCATCATCCTCTTTCGACCTTTGTGTTACTGATGTTTTTCATATGTCTGTTTGACTCTTTTGCATTGCAAATGTCTCAATTCTGCTTCCTTTTAATGAAACTGGATGGAAAAGAAATTGTAATTTCCTTATTCCTTATCTTTAAATATGTTTTATGATTTTTTAAAATTGTTAATTTTGCCTTATATTTGAACTGTTTCCTTTCTTGGTTTTTGTAATAACAAGGATTTCCTTACAGTTTCAAGAACAGCTTTAACTGAGCTAAACAAATGTGTACAATGAATGTGTACAATGAAACCTCTTTTGTGTAATTGTGTTCTTACATATGTTCCACAGTTTCTCCTTGTCCTTAAATAAGTGGTAAGTGTCTATATGACATATACATATATAATTTTTATATATGTATATGTATATACATATACATTTATACAGATATATATGCACACCCATGTATGTTCTAACTTAGGCTATTGTCTCTTAAATTCTTACAGGAACTGTTGGTTAACTTGTTCCCTGGAAACTGATCTTCTTTTAAAGTTGAAGCCTTTCTAGGAGATACAGTAAAATGAGATTATGCTTAGGTTTCCACTAAGTAATCTGTATGGATTGACTATTGCTGAAGGCACTTTTATTTCCTGAACAAAAGAAATGTGACTTTCTCTGCTTGGGTTTATTACTTTTAAATTAATGTGACTAGTGTAAGTCAGATAGGCTTAGTATGCCAAGTATAGTGCAGCTATTTAATACTTTGATGAAATGTAGTGGAGCAAGTGGCAACAAGGCATTTTACAAAAGTAATCATACTGCTGAAACCATCAGAAGTCTGTGTTTTCTTTTGGTTAGGCTTTGATTTTTATAAACAGAAGAGATGTTCTGGTCTTCAGAGATGGTTACCACTTATTTAGGGAAATTCACATGTGATCTGACAGGGGGTCTCTATTTCAGTTGGGATTTTATTTTTTTTTCCTGCCCCCCTCAGAGATTCTCTGCAACTTGCTATCAGTCCTTCTGGTAACTTTGCGAGTTCAAGGAGTTAAACTGCAATAAGCTCTTTAATCTTACAGGACTTAAAAAAAAGAGGCAACATCCACATAATTACATATTAGGATAAAAAATTATGGTTTTCACAATAAAAATGCTTTTGGGAGTTGTTCTCATTAAATTAGGCTTAAACATTTGGAGTTTGAGTTTCTGTGTAATAGCCTGCAAAAGGGGGTTGGTGGAGGTCAGGTTTGAGCAGCAGCTCTGTTGTGCAGATGTTTGTTTCAGCTGGAAGCAGCTGGCCAGCTTTAGCAGTACATGAGTTGGGGACAGAGGGCCCTGGCAGGGCTGGTGGGGGCTGAATTACACTGTCTCACACCACTTTTTTCTACTGAGCTGCTTTCCAACAACAGATATGCTGGGACAAGGGCGGGAAGGAAGGTGCTGCCTGTCTGGGTGTGTGTTTGACTAGTGGAGGAAACCAGGTAATGAAAGAAGAAAAAAGACTTGAGGGAAGGGAGCAGTGGAAATAAACAGTAATAAAAAGTTAAAAGAATTTAATCTTGTCTATCTCACAGAACTGTGAGAAAAAGCAGCAATGATTTCACAAAAACCTTTGTTAGTCAGAAGTGTTATTGTTTCTCCTCCCTGTTCTCATAACCTTATTCGAAGTAGCAGATTTTGATGAAAATTATAATTTAATAATCTTTGGCTCACCTGTTAATTTTCCTGTAATGGAAAACAAACTATCAGATTCCTGCTACTGCAGAGCGTTTAAGTCCTCGACAACCAAAAAAAAGGGTAAACTTTTTTCCTATCTAAACAACTTTTATGGGGATGGCTGTTAGCCAAGGAGTAGATGAACGAAGCAGTGACGTACTAAGAATTGTTTTTACTAGTAATCCTTTCATGGGTACGTTTTTGACAGTGGTCTGATTGAACAGAATTATGTAGTTGAATTGAAAGTATTTCAGACACAGACTCCTTGCTCTGGGAGGGCTTTGTATTCAGGAGGAATCCACACCTCCTCAATTTTGAACTGTGATCTGTTTGTGTTGTGATCTTTTTTTTGAGTTGTGACCTGTAACGCTGGCACTTGACAAGGGCAAAAGACATGCTTCTTTCCATGGTTAGTAGAGGTCTGACTTTTTTGAAAAGTGCTATGTAGCAAAACAGTAGCACTTGTTTGGTTAAAATGTAAGTCACAACTGATTAAAGCATTTCACCCATATCTGTCTTCAGATTAGAAAATGCAAGGCAATGAAAATCTAACTTTTCTCACCACCTTGTAATAGCGGTTAATCAAACTTTCTATAATGAGCACAGTCAAACTTTATTGCTACCATTTCCTATAAGCTTTCTTAAATAGTTCTTTGGAGAAGGAATTTTAGAAGTAGCAATATCAACTCAGCGGTAGTGTTGTTTTAAGGGGGAAGATGTTTTCCATGATTATTCTCCCTTCTTATTGTTTTGGTTTTTTCCTAACAGGATCTTTTGCACTGTGTATGAAGTCCTTTGATTGACAACAATTTGCTTTTTGCTTTAGACAAGTGACAAGATTTAATCTCCAATTCCATTGAGGGGACAAAGAATTAATAGAAATTTTCCTGAAAACACGGAACAACCAAAAATATGCCAGTTTTAGGCAAACAAAAAACAAAACAAAGCCCATTCTGTACTTTCATGTAGAGAAGTTCTTCTATTGGAAGAGAAAATGAATGTTAAAATTTACCACTGATTTTGAAGAGATATTTATACATTGGTAATATAAACACAAGTTGCTTGTATGTGAGAAATTGATAAAGATCTTCTAGATGTGACTTTGTTTCTTTTTCTTCAGGAAAAATAGTGACAGATGATTTTGGGATAATACATAATTAATCATTACAGAAAATTTTGTTTTGATTTGATGCAGAAAAGGAAGAAAGCACTGTTAATTTAAACAAAATACACTTTTTTTATTCTTAACAATGTTCTTATCCATCAATGGCTTTACCAGAACGCCATGTTTTCTCTCTTTACATACCCTATGTATATACATTTGTCTGTATTGGCCTTAAATGGTCTAAGCAGACCACCCATTAGTTGTAAAGAATCCTTCACCGTGTATTCTAAAGGTTGCAAAAGAACCACAGCTTGAATCATTTTTGGATGCTTTATTGAGGCTTGTAATAAATGTTGCTTAGCTCTTTGGGGATGTCTTGTTTCTCTTCAGGTGGCTTACTTCAGAGTTTATAGACTTCAATTTATTTTTAATGCTGTGATATAGGATCACTTATCTTCTTATTTTTACATGTTTAAATTTTGCCTTTTCCTTTGAAGTACACTCCAGTGCTTGTGACATCTGACTGTTTTTCATTCTCTTTATGTTGGTCATGTTGCTATCCACTGTGCAGCTTGGCTGCTCTATTTAAATACAACTTTTAGGAAAGGTCCATTGTATGTACTCGAGATCAGAAGATGCAGATACTGTTGTGATCTTTGCTTTACTGCATTTTAAAGTCATCTACAATAAATGTAGTTATCTGCAAGCCTGAGCTACTGATACCTCACTTTTTCTGTATTAAAATACTGCTTCTTTACCTTCTTCTATCAGGTGCTTGGACAGAAAAGTCTGATATTCTGTGCAGCTGACCTCTTGGTTGGGGAACTCTAACAGTAATAGTTCCACAATGTGATTTAACAGTTTTTATTCTTACTTTGGGTGTGTGAGGACATGAGTAAACAGCAAACAGAGAGCACTGCCGAGGTGGGCAGTGTTCATCTGACAGCAGAGGAGCCTTGATTTGCACACCTGAATTACATTTCAATTATGCTGATACCAATTACAAGGGAATTTTCCCTGGCACAAGCGTATTGGGACTGTTATGGAGTTGTGGCTGGCAGTACCTCACGTCAGCCACCAAATATTGAGCCTTCTAGCTTGCAGACTTAATTACAAATCCATGGTTTACTTTTGCAATCTGTTGTGCTCAGGAGTGCTGGGACTGGTGATAAGTCTATCAGTTTTTACTAGGTCACTAACACATCACCACCATTAAATTTTAAATGGCAGCTTCTGTGTACACTGCCTGGGCTATCTCTGATAAAACATTAATCATTTCAAGGTTCCATTCAAACCCATTGATAGAAATTGCAAAATGTAATTTAGCTTTGAGAATAGAATTAATGTTTTCTAATAGCTCTAACCTATTTTGTGATTTATTGATTCTACTACTTGAGCGTTTTTATAATCTAAATTGGTGATTACAGATGATACACAACATTGTGTATCATAAATAGGAATTATGTGTCTGGTGAAAATAATAATGGGTTTTTGTACTTTGTATGTATATTAGTACATTCAGTAGTATATTAAAGCCTATTTTAGAATTGGAAGATGATTTTGCCCACGTACAGATCTTCCCATCTCATTCAGTCAGTGAATCTGCTGCTGTTTACTTGTCCTCCTCTAATTTGATAAATATGTGTTGCATCAGAACATCATAAAATTAAAGGTGTACCTGTTGAATCTTGTTTTCTATGTTATGCTCTTCTTTAAAACATTCTTCTTATTTTTTGCTTGTTTTTGAGAAGACGATTAAGACTATAATACTGTTTATGATTCCTGAGGAAATTTTAGCCCAGTGCTTGATTGGTGATGGATGTATTTACTGGTTATGTCTGGGAGGGTTATTTTTGCATAGCCAAGTCCACCATTGGATGATCTTAGTAAGGATGGAGAAGATGACATGAACATCTTTGTGGACAGTGGAAGTTTTATATACTTTCATTAAGGATTTAACATATGCTGTTATTTTTCTTTGCTGACCCAAATTTCCACCCTACAGTGGCCAGTATTGGGCTGCTCTTTCTCTCATCATGCGATTGATGGGCTCTACAGTCTTTGCCAACAACCACTGGTTTTGAAAGGCTCTTGCTGTTGTAGAAATTGAAAATATCTTGTCATAAACAAAATCATAGAATCATAGAATATTTTGTGCTGGTAAAAGCTTTCAAAGATCATCTAATCCAACTCCCAGCCATGGACAAGGACATCTTTCACTAGACCAGGTTGCTCAAAGCCCCATTAAGCCTGACAGAACACTTTCAGGAATGGAGCATCCACAACTTCTCTCTTGGCCCAAAGATGAGGTATTCATAGCTTGTCTAAAAGTAAGTGTGATACCTATAGGAAGTTACCTGGAATAACTGTGAATTCTTCCCTTAAACATCTGCTTTAATTTAAATTCTATGAAGAGTAGATGTTAGAATATCCCAAATATTGCTTGCTTTTTCTTTTGTTCTTTATAATGTGAAGATATGCAGTAAAGGTTAATGTCAAATTTAAGTAAAATTAAAATAAATGGTGTAGTGATTTTTTGATGGAAATGAACTATACTTTTAAACAAGGTATTTCTTATCAAACAGTGCAAATCTGTGTGTATTTCTTATTTATTGTCTGTACATCTAATTATAGAGAAACTTGCTTTAGACAAGACTTTCAATGAAACAAGGAAGTCATTTATTACATTCCTCTTAGAATTTGTAAAGCACTCTGCTTTCATGGTGATGACCATTTATTATTATTTTTATTATATAAATACTGAGATAAAGAGAAATGGGTGCCAGCAGTGAATTAAATAAAACCTTGAATTGATCAATAACTCAATTTAGTTGAGAATTTCTTTAGAAAATACAGTGGTATTAATCAGGAGAGAACACTTCAAGTATAAAATTTGATTTTCTTAGTGGAAAATCAGTTTGCTTTATCAGAATCATAAGGTCTCTTCCCCCTTTCTCTCCCCCTCATTCAATTCTTCTTCTTCAGTAAAGCTAAATCAGATTTGTCTGAAGCAGTAATTGGTGATTATCTCCTAACTGCAAGACGTAGTTGAGCCTCTTTGGTTAATCCTATCTTGCTTGCCATCTCTAGTGAGTCACAGCAGGGCAGGGAAGAGAGAGGACTGCCATATGATTTCATTTTTCCTATGAGGTGTAATTGTGTCCAAGAGCTCTACAAATTGTGGAGAGAAGGACAATTGGACCTCACCAAAGAGATGTGAAATGGTTGGGGTGGAGGATGACTTCCTGCCTCAGTGTAAGGTTCTGTGGCACGCAGGAGGGATCCCAGCTTGCGTTCACAGAGTCACAAAGATGCTGAGTTGGAAGCGACCCTCAAGGATCACACTGTCTAACTCCTGGCCCTGCAGAGTCCCATCCCCATGTGCCCAAAGTGTTTTCCAAACACTTCTTGAACTCAGTGTGGAAAAGTAAAAAACCCTTGTGGAAAAGTTATTATAACTTTTAAGGTCTAATTTTACCTAATTTACCTAATTTTACCTAATGGAAAAAATCTCTACTTTATTCTACACAGAAATTAAAAATGAGATGTGAGGGTTATTTATACTTACGCAATTTTCTATGTTCTATTAAAAGCCTGGATTTTGCTTCACACTTGAGGAAGGATTTATCTGCAGTAAAGCATCATTATTATTATTGTTGTTATTAACAACGGGGTAGTCTAATAAAAGTTATCTATCACTTCAAATCCTGACTAGCTTGTTTTATTGGTGCATCTTAACATCACTTTGTCAAAGATAACAGTTTCTATAGAAGTAAGTCTCTTCTGAGAGATGTGGAGAACCTTTCAAGTGACCCCTCTTGGAGCCAAAAGGGTGATTTATAATTTTATTAGCAAAGTTTTCTCTTCTAGACAGCTTCTTTAGATGTTTTATGGAAAAAGAAGTGTTTTAGAAGTCCAGCCAGTAGTTTGTTCTTTCACATTTATATCCCAGAAAACCTGACTGCACCCTTAGTGCCAGGCTTGTGGCTCCTTGGCTAGAGTTCTTATTGCTATCAGAGCAATCCTATGTAGTATGGGAAAAGCAAAATGGTAATGAGATTGCAATTTCATAGTTTATGAATTCATTGTGCATCCCTCTCTCTAGTCTGTGTTGCTTTCAATTTTGGAGAGCAGATCAATATGATAACTTACATATCAATCTCTAGGTAATGTTGCATAAAACTAATAACTGTAAAGGAACTTTTTCATAAATTGCTGATATTTATGCTTTGTGCTCTTTTAAGGCATTTTTACAGTATTTTGATATGCGCTTTAGTGGTACTGCAGTGGAAGGAAGATATTTTTCATGTAAGTCTTTGATATGTAATTTTGTTAGTGCAAGTGTGTGTATATATATATATATTTCTTCCAGAGCTTCCCATTTTGAATTTACCATACATTTGAAATAATGTTTTCATATTCTTACATCAGCAGAATGCTTTGTTGTCTTACATATTGATGTAGAAAATATACTGAAAATCTCTGCTACCTGGCAAAAATCCGTTAGTTGTTCCAGAAAAGCATCTTGACAGTATTAGGACTGTAACTTGTATGTTTGTATTATACAGTAGACTGAATTTTCAGGCCATGGGCAAATCTTGTGAATGCAAAATCCATTTTTAGCTACTTTGTGACTGTCCTTAAGTCCTGTCTCTTGAAATGTCAGTTGAGCAGAAGCAAAGCCTCTAAAAAAGCTATAGCACAACATCTGTGATTTCAACAAATCTCCTGCTTCTTGTGTTTGGTGCATTGCCTGAGAGTGCCTGAGATGCAGCCAGGCTCCAGGCTCAGTCTGCAAGGTTAATGGAGACATTCACATCATCAAGGATATGTTAAACAGGAGACACTTAAGGGAGGTTGTGGGGAAAAAAAGGTATTTAATTTGTTAATAATTGTTATTAGCATTTTATAACTAAGTAACTTCGTATAGATCTCCCCTTCTCCCCTCTTCTTGAGATCAGCCAGTATATATAGTTAAATGTATGATATGCTTGGCATTCCTTGTGAGTCCCAACTCAGAGTATTCTGTGAAAAACACTTTAAGAATTGCAAGCAGCTGTCTAGTCCTTGTAGGGGAAGGCATAGCACTGATTCTCTGAGTAGTGCTTGCCCCTTGTCAGCTCTGGTCAACCCTGTGGACACCTGTCAGAGAATTAAAGATCACAATTACCTGCAACACTGTAAAGACAGCAAGAAGGAACTTGCTGTGAGATAAGCCACCACATCAGGAGCGTGAGATAAGTGCAGAAGAGAGGAATTTGCAACAGGAAGGCACTAATTCCATGCCTGACAAGAGATGAGGTTTGGTTGTACATTCTGGCTAATGTATCCAGACAAAAATTCCCCATTGTGGCAAACTGGGAAAGGAAGGAGCTGCTTATAGATGTATCACTCCAAGTGATGGGAGTGGCATCTACACTCCGTGGATAGCTGGAACTTGGACCGTATAAAGGTGATACCCCTGGAAGAACAACTCTGGGACTGCCACCACCAGGAGGCCCAGGGTGAAAGAATGACCAGCTGGATGCTGCTGGATCCATGAGTGGTGGTATCTTTCTACTTAATCTATCTCTCTCACTCTCCTTTCTTTTTTTCCCCTTCTAGCACCCCTTTCCCCCTGCTTTCCTATTCCTTTCTCTCTCTCTGCCTCACATTTACTGTTAAATAGAGGCTGTACTATTGACTTTGGCTTTTGGGCTTGTTTGCACCATAACTCGGGCAGAGGCATCTCTCAGCAATTGAATCTCAACAGCACCATGGTGTTCTGGCATAGGAATGAAAATCAACCTACACGTCCTTAATTTTTTCAGAAAATGCTGAAACTGCTGATGCTGTGCAGTTTGTTTTCATTTTGTCCTGGACAAATTGCAGTAGTAGAGTGGACCCTGTAACTTAGGTAAAGTCAAACACAGAGATTTTGTCCTTTAAAGACAAAATATTAGTAATTGATACATCTTTTTTAGACTGAGGGAGTATGACAGTAGTCAGATTTTTCTTCTGATTTCTAGTAAGCAGGAAACTGTCAAAGCTTGCTTTATTTTCTGGAAAAATGTTCACTTTCTTGTGAGACATTTTTAGTGCCTTAAGCAATATAATTACTGCTCTTCTAAAGAATAGGGTTTTGTTTTGTTGAATTGTTAATTGCGTAGTTTTACTGAGAATTGGTATGTGCATTTTCTTCCCATCCCCCCAATGATTGTAAAACGACACATGGAGTTTTCCTCCCCCCTTACATATTTCTTATGTATTAGACAAAATTCAGAGTGGGTGAACAAGGAACAGTAGGCAAATTTCTGACCTGTTACTCTGTCTTGTAGTTCCTTCAAGTCTGTCAGAATGAAATTTCTGAAAATGAGTAACAGTTACATAACTTCAAGCTACTTTTTGGGGCACAATAGCAGTATGCTACTTTCAGCATTTGCATTTTCAATATATTGTGTGATGGTACATGATGAACCTGGCTGGTGAGGTCAGAGCAACTAATTTCCTGCTGATGTGGGTTGGCTTTTCAGAAGTGGTAACAGGATTAAAATAAATTCTGTGGCCAGGAAGCATTGCCATCTCTAGTTGTGTGCTTGCAGATTTTGAGAATGTATATGTTCATGGATATTATGTGCTGCACATGAAAGAAATAATTACCTGATTTGGTTGTTTGAAATCTGAATTCCCATTTCTTAGATAATTACTGAAGACACAATTATGTTTAATTGTTTGAATTTTCAGTTTAATAAGTATTTTTGTAATTGTGGCTTCTTTTTGTTCCATTCAGAATTCAATGAGAGATGAGATTTTTCTTTTTTTGGTTAGTCATTAGTATTCACAGCTCTATCAGACTGCAGTTCAAACTCTTCACTTGTTTTTGTCACAGAAGATGATGGAGCAAGGTTGCTTAGGAACACTGAGCCACACTCGCAATGGGAGGTATCAATTTGTTCTGTGTATTCACCTGCACATGCAGGGCAGAAAATTGAGTTTTTCTGCAGATTATGTTAATTCATTGCAAGTTTGTTTTATCTGTAGTATGCTTAAATATGGATGAACAGAAATTTTGTTGCATTAGATATAGTGAGAAAATGTACACTATGTACTTTTTTTAAAACAGTCATTTCAAAGTATGAGAGTTTTAATTTGCTTGCATGGCTTCCAAAAAGAAAGTGTTACTATTCTTGGCTGAGTTAATCAACTTGTCTTTTATTGACAAGTTGCATAAATTGGAGATTATTTCATGATCTATTTAAAACAATTTTTTATAAGTTCCCAGCTTTAGTCTTCAGTTCAAGAAAATACGTCTGCTTGACTACCAACAGCAATTACATTTTTCCCTAATCTAGTGGAACTCTTGATCTTTTTAAGACGGGCCTAAAAATAAACCAAGTCACTCAAATTATACAATTTTTGATCTTTTCAGCTATGAGTAACTTTGCCTATTTTTAGACCAGCTGTAATTGTACACTAATGTGCTGGAAAAGATAAATGCAGCTTTTAATCACTCTAACTTCGAAGTATTTCCATTATTACACTTATTAAATATGCTGAAAATGCATATATTTCCTCCTATGAGTCTGGAATAGACCTTCGTATATTTTCAAGGGACTTAAAATTTTTGTGTCACTGAGCTCCTACCTCTCTCTTTAACACACAAGCTGTTGTATGGGGAGGTTTTTGACATGGGACCCTGCTTTATTTTCCTTACTTTGTGCTGAACTCATCCTCTCTACATCTCAAGAGCAAGAAATCAGGTTAAAAATTGCACAACAGTGCTTCTGTAAAGCTATAAAATTCTCGTGCTTAGTTCATACAGTAAAGCAATAGAAAATTAATAGTATAACTGTAGTTGTGCCAGTGTAGTAACAGACCAATAAAATGACAAGTGGGAATAAGCAGGAAATAATTTAATTCTCAGTTTAGTTTTCACTAAGTTTTTAATAAAAATCAGATAATTTATTAAAGCATATTATGTGTTGCTAATAATTGAATTATTCTGATGCCTATAGACTTAGATATTTTTAAGCTGCATCCTTGTCTGAATTTTTTGCCTCCTTAAAGTAATTGACTCTGACTTTTCATATAAAAGACAGACTCCAGTAATAAACCCAATACAACCCCCAAAACAAGACAGCAATTTATTAGGACATACATCTTTTGAAGTTGTTACAGGAAAATATTTGGCAAACTTTCTTCTTTTTATTTATTATGAGCATAGTATAGTATTAAGGAGGAAATATCTCTAGTACTTTATGGTGCTACCATTGTCTCCTGTAGCTTGTCTTTAGATCAGGTGTGGGTCACAAGAAAATAAGATCCCAGAGCTATGGTCTTTGTGTTTTTACACTTTTATTTTTCCCCCCATTGTAGTGTCACAATCTCTTTTATATTTTTGTGTTGAACACTGCTTCACATTGTATCACATTGTTATATTCTTTTTAATTTGACTCTGCATTGAATTCCTAGTCTGTGTGGTTGGTTTCCTTCCTTTCTGTTGATGCAGCAGGTGGCTGTATGTTTGAACACAGCTATGGATGAGGTGTGCAGACATCTGGGCAATTTTCAGTCCTGTAGTTTCTTATTAGGAAATAATATTTTGAAAATACATGCTTATAATGCTACAAAGTCAAAACACTATCAAGTCAGCCAGGTAAGGAGCCAAATCTTTCCTGAAAGTAGCACCATGGAGATGAGGTTTCAGGAGAGCAGGTAAGGTGTACTTGTGTGTTCAGAATGGATGAATCTATTACTGTGGCAAAGAAAAATGTGCATTCTTCATTACAGTTTTCAGGTTGTTCAGACTGTGTATGAAAACAATCCAGAATTAAAACCATCCATGTCAGTAGTTGCTAATACAACTTCACTACAAAGTTGTGCTCTGAATGACATCCCAGTAGAAAATACAAAACCTCCTACATGTATTAATAAGAGGAATTCTCAGGGGAGTCTGTAGATCGGGTAAGGCAAACACGTGAGGAAGCAGAGGCAAAAATATTCTCAAGAGTAAAATCGAGAGGGAAGCAAGTTGAATATGCTCTCATTTTCTTCTGAGTTTGTCTCTGTTTCTTTCTCCTGGCTCTTTGATGAGTCCTGCCATTTCCCTGCTGCAGGAGCCACCAGCATTTTAAAAGAGCAAGTGTGCCCAAGGCCTGCTGCCTTCAGGCTGCAGTGCAGTGTGTCTTTTTGCAGTGTTTGCTATGAGCTGTTAGCATCATTTTAGAGCATTTGACACCAGATTATGAGGTCCAGTATTGCAGGTTGATTGTTTGGGTGGTAGGAGAAGAATGGGATTGACATGGTGTATTAATGAAAATGGAGTTGGCTATTACTAGAGACTCTTCTTGTTTATTTATTAGTGCAGATGCAGGTAAAGCTGCAGAAGGAATGATGACTGCTGTTTTCACCTCCCTTTACTCACCCTAATGATTATTTGAATTCATATTTCATAGCTCTAGAGTAGGTATCTTTTTCACCTCTTATGACCTCCCTTACTGCTGACCCTCAAAAACCCCAGAAATAAACCAACAAAAAAACAACAAGAACAAAAAACCCCAAGTAAAAACAAATAAACAATCCCTCTAAGATGCTGAACACCAGGCACGGAATTCAGTTTTTGGTATGACAGTGGATGATAATGAAGTTGCAGGAGTATTTTTAATATACTTGAACAAGATTTTGTTGTCCATTTGGTTCTTCTTGGTCTTAGTTTCAAAAAGTTAATACTTAGTTGTGGATGTATGTTTGTAGCTTCTCATGACTAGAATGCTCACATACAGCAAAGGCAAAATTTAATTCTAATGCTGCTTTCTCAACACATTTAGTAAAGATAATTTGGGGACTTTGCCTTGTACTAAAATCAGAGGGTAGGAATTTTTAGAGTCATCATTTCTGTGAGTTCCTCTGGAAGGTGGGTAGTAGATGGTGCATGGAGGGGAGAGTTCTGTGTCTGTGTTTCAGGAATGAGAAGGATCCATTGGTGAGAGCTCAAACACACTGCAGTAGGAAATGGGTGTATGGAAACTCTTTCTCTCTCTTGCTAAAGGGTAGAAATGAAGAGTATCCATATTTAAGGTGGAAAGATTTTAAGGTCTTGAAGTAATTTTAAAAACAGAAGGCAGCATTATAATATTTAAATTGAAGTGGCTTTACTTTGTTAGGCAGAGATAGTCATTGTCTTGAGCCCCCAAGTCTTGTATTTGTGCTAGAGAACCTCCCATTATCACGTGCATAGTAAGACTATCTTTTTTTTTCATTTTCTCTAATGCACAAGTTAGTTCACAAATTGAGCTGGTTTAACTGAGCTAATTTAGTTTCATTATCAGTCAATATATCAATTGAAAGTGGCTTGTGTTTTGCTGATATTTGGGAGCTTTTATTAAAATAAAGGCCTCTGCCTCTATGCAAAACACATACATACTTTATTGCCAGAGAGTTATTTAATTCACTTTGTGTTTTGTGACATTTTACTTTTTTTTGGAGGAAAACTAATAGTTTTTCTCAAACAATGCATTGTTGCTGTTTTTTTCAAAGTTAGAGTGAAATTTTTTTTTATCCTACTTGTTTAGGACAGGGCTAAACCTATGAAATTTGCCGAAAATTTCCTTGAGAATAGCAACTTGCACATTTTTCCCGTGTATGCATTTTTTGTTACAAGAAAGATTTATGGTTGTAATATGACCCTGTGAATTGAGCCACTTTCTGCAGAGCGTTGTTTCAGCACCTAAAGCACCAGGAATTATTGGAATGCATATTTTGCATTTTGATTTCCATCCTATAAGGTTGACCTTTAGTTTCTCTTCATTTTTGTCATGTTTGCCTTTCTTTGTGCTTAATGGGTATCAGTGTTGCTTTTTCTTCATATTGATAATAGCTTTCAGTAACTTCTGTCTTTGTTCACTGGGAGAGATAGATAGTTTAAATCTTGATTAAATGCCATGTTAGATGTTGAATTATTATTAATAAACCCCTGCTCTAAAAGAATGCGTAAATCTGAGTATTCTTTATGTTCCTCTGGAACTGCTGACTGTATTCAGTATGCATTTCTGGTGCAGCTCTGATTTAAGAGTGAAATGGAAAACATTGTGAGAAAAGGGAATATTGATTTTTCTTCTAGTTAAGCAATGGTTTTCCAGGTGACAGAGCTCAATTATATTATACTGGTTATTGGACTATTCAACATATGCCTTTTTAGTGAAGTGATTCTGAACAGTAATGTCCTATATCTTAATTAAACCAATATTTTGAGGGCAGTTGGATAGAACATACATTTGAAAATGTAAATGTCAAGTATATTGTACCAAGGCTTATCTGTTAAATACTGTGAGGTTACTGCCCAGATGAGGCTGCTGGGAATAATAACAATTGTTCAGCCTTTTCTTTTTCTGTTGCTGTGTAATTGGATCATGATGTTTGTCCATTTGATAACTACTGTAAAGTGTAAATTAGAGTAAGTTGGAAGTGGATGTAACAACATGTTATTTAAATTTTTAATTACTGAGTTGGAGTAGGTGCTCCATGGGAGGTCAGTCTGCAGGCCTCTCCCAGAAGCCTTGTCAGAAAATTCCGCTTAATGGTGGAGAAAAACACTGAAAGAGAAGAAGTGTCTTGAATGGCAAAGACAGCTTAGTCACTTAAAGGAATTAAATGCACTCTTTAAAGCTGGTGAGAAGCTGTCAGTGTGTAATGCAGGCATGGTTTATGTTCTATATATACACTGCTGTGTGGGCATGTGGGTGTGTGTAGGGAATCAGTTTCAGTGAGTAGGGATACATTCATGGCCTGTTTGGCAAGCACTGTATAGATTTAGTTAGGTGGGTTGCAGCTTCTATATTGATCTAAAGCCACTGCAAATAAAATGAAATGAATGGTACTAGCATCTCATTAACCTTGTTGATTTATACATGCTAAAAGCTCTGAAATGCTGTCTGCAAGATCTTTAGCTTCTAGCCCTTTGTCCCTTCCCTCATCCCCAAGTAGGCAGCAGTGCTTCCAGTGCCATGTACAGGGAAGTTAACTGTGTCAGTGCAATGCAGACATGTTTCTCTATAGCTTGAAATATTTTGATAGTTCAGGAAGAATAATATATTTTTAGGTTGCATGTTTCTGCTTCTATTGAATAACAAGGGCAGTTCTGAGTTTTAAAAACTGATCAGGACAGTGATTCATGCTAAAAGTACTGTAGGGACAATTTAAAATTACTTTCAGAAGTGATTTCAGATTGGATAAGAATAGGGTGATACATACATATATATATATAAATATACTGGTGCTATCCCAGTATAGTGTGCCAGTCTGACAGAAATAAATAGCCTGCATCTTATACAGTAGCAGTTTTGTATTCCACTTGGTTTTTCTTAGCTTAATGTAGATTCTCTGAATTATTCTTAAATGTAGAATATGAAAAATTTAAATCTCTTTGAAGTTAGCAGAAGAAAATGACTTCTCATCTATAGATAAACAATCAAGATAAAAATATGACACTCTTTGTTTGAGGGATAAGTAAGTGGCTGTCTTTGTATATCAGAGCTTCTGTGTTGTTTTGCAGGATGTGACCTTCCAGTTCAGTGAGCACACAGTGAGGGTATCTGTAGTCCTGTTTGTTTCCTAAAATAACGCGGAGAGACTGGGGACAAGAACAAAACCCAAAGGCTTCTCCTTGTAAAGTTTGGTGGCATTTACCTTCATTCTAGCAGTGCTTGGTTGGTACCAAACGTGTGCGTGCTGTGGCTGCCAAATGCTGATGCATTTCTCCTTTGGCTCTGGTGCAGATCTGGCACAGTTCGGACTTGGAAGGTTTTTGTTCATCTGGATTAGTGAAAACTGCTGGCTGAAGGAAGCTTATTGAGTGATCAGGCAGGCTGACTGTAAACCTTTTGTTTTGGAAAAAGATTAAAAAAACAAAAGCCACCATGCCTTACTTCATGAAGTTATTTGAGATCTTTCAAGAAGTTATGTTCTATTCTATGTGGAAACAAATTAGCATTTCCAAACATGTTAAAAAGAGGAACCAGCAGGACTATATTATCTCAGAAAGATTAGTTAGGCCTTGGAATTTTTGAACATTCTGTGATATTTCTTGAGTTTTCTCTGTTTTTCTAACTTAAGGGTCCCAAAAATGAACGCAGAAAACAATATAGTTCCACATGGTTACTGTTGTATGAGCATTCTTTTAAAAAAGTGCACCTAAATTTTTACCCCTTGCTTAACCTGGGCTTTGAAGATACGCCCTTTCTGTCTTAAAAATAAGATTAAGATATATTTTAAGTATTTTGCATAATAAATGTAACCTACTGTCCTTTAAGCACATACAGTTCCCAAATTCACTACAAAAAGGGAGAAATAAGCCAATTTAATTTTTAACCAAGAGATTTTTTTTTTCTTTTGACCATCAATATCTTTTGACCAGTGCCATCAGTATTGACAATATGGAGCCTGTGCTTTCCATATAGCTACATGAGCCACTGTGAATGGAACAGGTTTGCTTATGCTCTGACAGCTTTGTGATTTGTAGTCTGCTTTGCTGTCTTCTGGTTAACAGAACTTCCCCTCCTAGGCAAGATTCCCATTGATGTCTTGCTCCTCCACATGCACTTTGCACTGATAATGTAGCTCTGTGGATGAAATACTTCCACACAGATGTTACATGAAAGACATGTAGGAAAAGTAACCTTTTAATCAGATTGATGTGTTGCTGTCCCATATGAAGCACAGGCCCCAGCTCTGTTGACCTTTTTTGCATGCCAGGAGCTACCTCTGCCAGGTGTCCTATTGAACTTAGGTGAATTTTCTGGGCACGTTAAATTCTACATGCCGACATACAGTGGCGTAAGTTTGTGCTTACTCTCTTGTGTGAGTCACAATTCGTATGGGTGAGTCTTCTCAAGAGGGAGTTATTACAGATTTTGAGCTGAACATTGGATTCTGAAAAGCTAATATTCCCACCAGAATTGAAATATGAAAGACATGTCTTGTGTAGCTTGTTGCTGCTTGCAGCAGTGGCAGGCTTTGTTATCTAGAAGCTCTTTTAACACTTAGCCTTGATAACTGAAGGCAAGAAGTAATATTGCTGCATTTTCCCCACAAAAACTTTCTGGTTTATTGTAATTACATTTGCAGACCCTTCTTGCCCATATCTCTGACAAGTTAATGCCATGAGGAGTCCAGCTATTGCCATCTCTGGGCTAGAAGGGTCGTGCCTGGCCTGCAAGGTTACAGGGAGCAAGGCAAGGGCAGCCTGTGGAGGGTGTGGGTTCATATTTGTGTCTGTTGGTGTGAAAGGAGAGAGGTTTTGAGCTGCAAATGGAGAGCTGGAAGGAGTCAGGAGAGCCAGCAGGGAATTCTGCTTGGTATATTTTTCTTGGATTTATTTCCTCTCACCTGCAGTTTTTATTTCTCTTAAACATTACTGAGAATACTGGAATTGTATTTCTTGAAATATTTAAAAGTTTATTCCCTCTTTAAATTACGGTAGTTTACTTTTAGTCTTAATGACATTTGCTCTTTAGGGAGATTCTGAGAGTAAAGAACTGGTAATGCTGAAACTCACCCATCTGTTGGTGTATGGGGGTTAATGTCCTGTCTCAAAATTTATAAGACCAAAATCTATTATAAGGATTTTGAGGGACATGATTCAGACTTAACTATTGGAGAAAATTCAGACTTAAGGTGGGAAGAGTGTTCAGCCAGCCCTCCTGTGTTCTCTGTGGACCGTGGCAATGTAAGGGCTGAGTCCTGCCCTTGGGTCACAGCAGCCCTCCCCATGCATGGCTTGGGGAAGAGTGCCTGGAAAGCTGCCTGGTGGAAAAGGGCCTGGGGCTGCTCATCAGCAGTTGGCTGAACTTGAGCCAGCAGTGTGCCCAGGTGGCCAAAAAGGCCAGTGGCATTCTGGCTTGTATAAAAAATGGTGTGATCACAGGAGCAGGCCAGTGATTGTCCCTCTGTACTCAGCACTGGTGAGGCCACTCCTCGAGTCCTGTGTCCAGCTTTGGGCCCTGCACTACAAGAAGGACATTGAGGTGCTGGAACATGTCCCGAGAAGGGCAACCAAGCTGGTGAAGGGTCTGGAGAGTAAGTCATACAGGAACAGCTGAGGGAGCTGGAGGTGTTTAGCCTGAAGAAAAGGGAGCTCAGTGGTGACCTTATCACTCTGCAATTCCCTGAAAGGAAGTTGTAACCAGGTGGGGGTTGGCATCTTCTCCCAGGCAACCAGTGTCCGGATGAGAGGAAATGGCTTCTAGCTGTGATAGGAAGCATTCAGGTTGGACCTTATGGTGAATTTTTTCACTGAAAGAATTGGAATGGGCTGCCCAGGGGGGTGGTGGAGTCACTGTCTCTGGAAACGTTCAAGAAATGACTGGATGTGGCATTTAGAGCTAGTTTAGTTGATGCGATGGTGTTCGGTCAAAGTTTGGACTTGGTGATCTTGGAAGTCTTTTCCAATCTTAATGATTCTATGAATTAAAATAAAAAATTGGTTTCAGTCCATGAACTGTTGGGCTATATGCCCTGATGTTGGCATTAACTCCTATCTATAAATATTCTTGTCTCGGCTTTGCATGGGATTTAACTGAGAGATGTTTGGTCATTGTTTTCTTGGCATTCAAATATGGAAACCAGCCAGCTCAAGTAAAACATGTGATGCTTGTTAGGGCAAGCTAGAAACCAGCCAAGTCTTATGTCTGACGGCAACAGGAAGGCAATTGTTTTAGCTCCATTCACTGGTGATTTTGCTGAAAAATGATGTATAGTGTTTCCAAGTCACTTATGGTCTTTGGGAGATGCCAGTCTTTGGTAAACTTGTCCCCTTGCTTTTTGTCTGGTATTCATGTTGTAGTTATGTGAGGGCATATTACTAGAAAACATGGTTTTTATTTTTCAGATAGAGTGCTACAATTTGGGATAACTTTGTCCTTCAGTCAGTCTTCATCTCTGTGGTATTGTTCTTGTCCAGACAAATGCCTGAGTTACTTGTGTGTTACTGCTCTGAAGAGAAACCAGAGCAATACATTCCAGCTCAGAAAAACTACCACCATTCTGAATCAGTCTATTTCCAAAGTACTGTTCAGACTCGTACGGAGTCCCAGGAGTGTGACGTGTGCAGACTGGGGCTGGTGATGATGGCTCTTTGTTGTCTAGAGCACATATTAACTGATGCATAAAACACATCTTTGCATACATATGGCCAACAGAACAGTTTATTTCTGAAAAACAGCTACGCTGTTGCTGCTTCTTGCTGATTCTGACCTAGGAAGTCTTGTCGAGGCCCAAATTAGAGTTTCTTTGGGCTTGTTTGTGCCTATGACATCATTTATGGAGACTGTGGGCTTCACTATAATGCCAAGTATGAAACAGCATCTTGTGAAGAATTATTTTTGAACAGCTAATGATAACATTATAAATAAAAAACATCCTGTATTCATTTTCAGTGGACTCTTCTTTAAAATTTCTCATCAGTTAAATTTATTTTATACTCATATCAGTTCTTGTGGTAAACACTTCTTCAACTATATTATTGCAATTTCTGAAAAAAAAAAAACCTTGGGTTTTTGTTTCCCCTGTTCATGTGATGCTCATATTGTGATGATGATGTTAGGCAATTTTTCATCTCTCTACACAATCCCTCTTCTGGATGTGGACTCTGAAGAACTGTCTTGGAGACATGTTTTGCTTTCTTCTGGTTAATATGTCCTAAATTTTCCTCACAGATCTTAATAGAGGCCTTATAAATTTTTTATCAAATACCTTTCAGTTTCATTGAGGGTTCATTGCTTGAAATCAGCAGGGAATAAAATATATTGATTTGGAGATAATAACTCAAATTCTTCTGTACTTTTTTCAGGATGCATTTTGTACATATCTTATAAAATTTGAGTTCTGCAAGCGTTGTGAGCAGCTTGAAGATAGAAATGGTTGCACAGGATAAGAAATGCAGAGACCAAATTTCTGATATACTGGGGCAAGTGTTGTTTTTCAAATTGTGGTTTTAGGAATGTGAAAGGTGATGTCCCCGCTGAATAAAATTTAGGACTGGAATTGAAGAATGTAGGTTTCTGTTCTATGTTTTACAGATTTCTGAAGTCACTTGCATGGGTATTTAGTCTCTGAATAACCTGTTGCAGGCACTATGAAGCATTGGCTTGCCTTGGAATGCTATGTTATATAATTTGGATATTTATGTGGGAATGCAAACGTACTATCAAATCATTTTATATTAAGGCTTACCTGTCCAAGAGAGTAGGTGGATGAAACAGATACCTTGGTAGTTTCACAGCCTCTGCCCTAGGGTTCTGTCCATAGCAATCCCTGTCTGTATCCCATTAGTACTGAGGTGATGTTGTGGACAGCAGTTCCAGTTTTTGTACAGTTATTATACCACTGTGTTTGTGGTATCTTCGTGTCTAAGCTGAACTGCAATGGGCTCTGCCAGGATTTGCCAGGTTGGGTTATTCATTGGAAAGTGGAAAACTAGACTTTTTTTGTTTTTAAACATGGTGATGCAAACAAAAAGTTGCAAGGCCTTTCTATACAAGCATTTTGTTATAGCCTTTTAGAACGCTTTTTCACTTTGATTTGCAGAGACCTTTGGAGTGTGCTAGTAACAATACAGACTTCCTGGCAGGGAACACTTCCTGGCACATTAACACTTTTTAATTTTCATAATTTGTTTTTGTGGGCTAAGGAGTGGTTCACAGACCACCAGATGTTCCAGACCTGGACGTTTTTTCGTGAGCACTTCAGTGTTTCTGTGGTTTTGCTAAAGCCAAAAATGTCTGTAATTTTGCTGTAGGGAGACTGGAGTATACAAAAGGAGAAAAATAAGGTTCCATCTTAGTATGTTTTCATGAGGTGATCAGCATACACATATGTCAAGTCCAAGGGTTTTAAAAAGTGTTTGATAACTGTAGTATTGAAAAGGTCATAATACAGCAGTGTGCAAACATGTAGCTAATCATGTACTCATGCCAAAATGTATTGCTGCAGATTTCCAAGTATTTGATTTATTATTAGAGAAGGTGGACTTAAAATGAACTCTGAAAGATGCCTTATGGGAGGAAGCCAAATACATGAGGACTTTCAGAAGTACAGGAGGAAGCTAGCCTTATGCCACACACAAAAAGTCCTGTTCTCAAAGATGATGTGGTCTTTTGACTTTTACTTTGTACATTATTGACAGAGAACACAGAATGGAATGTATTGATGGAAAAACTAAAACCAAAAATTCACTATAGCGTTTTTCATGACTGTATGCCAGTGTTTGATGTTTGTTTTCCTTCAATTTTTGTCTAAAAAACAGTAAGTCTGGCATTAGGATTGAATTTACCTAGTAAAACGTTGGAAGTATGTAATCCAAGTCCTATTTTTTTCTTTTTGGCACCTCAGAAATGTGCATGTTTTACATAAAAGTGATATCAGAAATGGAGTAACGAAAGGCTTTTTATTTCGACATTTATTCTGGGAAAATGATCAGGGTCTAATAAATAGCCAGTATGGAGAATGATGATGGAAGAGCAAGTCAAGGTATCATACATAATGCTTTACATGTAACATATTCTAAACTATCTATTTTCTTGAATGCCCCTCAAGTCAGTGTTTGCCAGCTTTAACTGGCTAGTAGGCAAACCCTCTGAGTGGTTAGCAGGCTCTGTGGATCTCATCATGTTTGGTTCTACTGTTTGGTTTCAGTTTTAACCTAAGCTCTAAAGATCTTTTCAAAGTCTCTTGAACAGTGGATTGGTACAACTTGTGTCTGGGGAAGCATAATGTGAATTACATTCTATCATGCATAGGCTAAGGAAAATTGCTTGCTACTTTTCTATGCATCTGAAGGTTCTGGATGCTTTCCATCACCCTTGCACCTGATGGTATATTTGTTGTTCAGTACCTGTGGATTTCAGCCTTTGTTTTACAGCCCTCAGCATTTTTTTTTTTTTTTGTAGAGAAACCAAAGAACCATTGGCTTAATAAAAAATTTTCAATTATTATACCCACTAATACATGTCCTTCTATTGTGATATTAATGGTACATAACCCCCCATTGAATTTGTCGGCCCCAGTCAACCATAAAGATAAACTGAGGAGCTGTGATTTTTAGCAGAACATTTTGAAATATGAGCAAATTGAAAAAAAATTACTGCTATTGCAAATCATAGTTCTCTGCAGAATTGGTATAAAACTGTACTTTAATATAGAAAATCACATTGTGGATCATATGGAACATTTCTAAATGGTATCTGCATCTGTTGTGTTTTTCTGCTAGCAACACTTACTTCAGAAGTGCTTTTTCGTTGTTCATGTGTATACTTTTAGTTTCAGTAAGTGAGCAAGGTCAAATCTTACTGCTGTTCTGGGAGCAATTTTTAAAAAAAAATGTTTGTCTGCATGTTTTGGTGGATGGATAAAGTCTATTAAAGTATAGAATAATAATTTAAATTATAGTACAGTTCTTCTGTTAGGTGCTGTAGGAAGCACATCCTTATGGTCAAAGGTACCTGTTAAGTATTTTGGGGCACTGTATCATTCCTTTGTTGAGCCCTGCCCTTTCATAGCAATGCTGTGTTGGTCTGTATAATGAGCAGCAATCCTGTGCTTCTCCTCCTCGTGCTAACCCGAAATAAAACATTAACCTGTGGAGTTTTTATTGCTGCATTATTCCTGTTACTGCTCATTCCATTAGAAGTGTCAAGCAGGCATGGTACATGCAAAGACAGTTGGCTTCTTCCAAGGATTTGAACACTAAAAATCTTGCTTTGAAATTGCCATAGTTACATGTTTTCTATAAACGTAGACCAACAGACTTATAAACTTGAGAGGAAAACCTTTCCTGTGGGCGGCTGAAGCTATTGCTCACGTAAGGCCTCCAGGCATTACTGAATTCTGGAGGCCATGATTTTGTACGACCATTGGAAGGTGTCTGGAACATTTTCCCTCCTGCCATGGTGTGCTGAAGCCACCTGCCCATGTGTTGCAGCCTGTCCCTGCTGCTAAGTGGTGAGTTTGAGGACAATTGCACTTCTGCACTTGTCCCTCCGTGTTGTACTTTGCAGCACGAACGGGGCTCGTTTGTGACCGTGGCAGTTTTGGGGATGTGCAGCCTGTTTGCTGCTTCAGGTGTCATCCCTGTAGGACCCTGAGATGAGGGAACACTGGCTCATCCAGCAGCTGCAGGGGACATGGTACTTGTGTTGTTGAGCAGAGTGAACAGATAGGTAAGACCCTGTGCTAACGTGTCACTTCCAGAGGTCTAATATTTATGCAACTCATTAAAATTAAAATACACGTTTATGTTAGTGGAAGACTGATGAGGGAAAGATTGATGTGTCCAGAAGTCTGTCTTTTCTAAGAATATTTGTATTAGCTTATAAAGCGGTTTGCTTTTCTCTATAAATGTTGTTTCTATAAATTTACATGAATTGAATACTCTCACGCTATGGAGTGGCTTTTCCTGGTTTCTTTGGTTTGGTTTGTCAGCAAGCCTTTGTATCAACTCTTATGTTTGTCAGTGCAAAATTGATTTACTTTTAGGGGAAATCAGCTGGGCCAGAGGTAAGCAAGTGGGAGAAAAGTTTAATTTGGTGAGCTTTGATGAATATTGTATTGCTGTTTATGGCCTGAAGCAAACATCATTCAACTTAATAAGACTCATTCAAGTGTATCGAGTGGGATGTGGTTGTTTCCTGTTTTGTTCTTTTAGAGACACACAGAGTTCAATGTGTCAAATTATATCTAAATTAAGGGCAACAGTCCTTGGAAAAAAAAGTATTTTTTTCTTTGGACTTTCAAACATTTCATGGTTATCTTGCATTCATCTACTTTTCATTTGCCTTTTGTATAAAATACTGCTTTCACCCTGGATTTCTTGGCAATTTTCTGTTTATAAATCACTACACTGAGATTAAAATCTATTCTTTAACTGAAAGATATATTTAGGTGATACTTGTTTTGTCTTTTAATGCAGCCCGTATTTTAAGATGCAAAAGTAGTTGCTGTTTGCTGTGTTAAAAATGCCTGTTAATACCAGAGGCAGTGATGGGTAGGGGTGTTAGTAATTGGCAAATAACATTTCAGCAGATACAGGAGTATCTGTGAATTGTGAAATGAAATACTTTCTTTTTAGCAAAATGACTGGACTTACTATTTCTATGAAGAGGGAGTAATAAAAAGGGGAGGCAAAATGTATTAATAATTTACAAAAGTTGTCTCTCACAAAAACATTGCTATCTTTGATTGTGTATCACAATCAATACATCAGATGTCTGTTTTCAGACTTTTTATTCATGCCATTTTATCTGACAGTTGAAATAATTCAGCTAGGAAGGATGGATATATACATATGGACTATTTGACTACTCTGCACCAATGGGATTTCCATTTGGCTTGCTTGAAATCTTTTTCAACATTGTTTTTTTGAGATTCCTGACTCTGCTTATCTGTGACAACAGGATAGTATACCTAGAACAAGAGAAGATTTGAAAAAATTCCTTGTTTTTTAGTAATCTTACACTTTTTAAAGACCAAGAAAAACCAAACAAAAAACCTATGAAAAGAAGTGGACTGTGTTAAAATGGCCAATTCAGTGAAAGATAGTGTAACAACTGAAGAAAACCCATATTCTTTCAGAAATAGCTGAATTTGTTTTTGGCATTTCCCTTGTAAAAATGCAGGGGGCTTCTCCAGACATGCAGGTATTCCTGGTTATTTCTTACCTTTAAACGAGTTTTTTCTGGAACAGGATGGCTGCTTAGATTCTTGCTAACTTCATCTGTGAAGTGGAAACAGTAGAATAAAACCAAAAGCAAATGATTTTTCTAGAGCTAGTGTGTCACACAAAGAGCCATTCAAAAACTCCTGTTGAGCTTTAAGTAGACTCCTGTGTCAAATCTGAGCACTGAAGAGCTTGACTATAGATGAAGGCTCATCAGTTTTCTCCAAGTAAATGAAGCTGTTTGTATGTATTATTACTTTAGGACTGAAATATTGAATTGTTCTGTTGGGGAGAGGGAGGGCAGAAGTTGCATGCTCCAAATCAAGAGATTCTAGGGTATGAAATACACAGTGGGTTTGTTCTCAGATATATTTTGCTTATGTGAAGAATTATTTGCTACAAATTGAGCAGACTTTGTAGTAATTTATAGCCATATTTTTACATTTTATTATTTTGATTTTGCCCTTTTCTATCATTTTTTTCTCATTTGAAAGTGTTTCCTGTAATAAAGAAGCAACCTCACATGCTGGCTTATGCATGTGATAGAAACGAATGATATAATGATATATGCAAGAAGTATTTTTTCAGTGTCACAGAAATGTGGAAAAAATTAGAATGACTGGTTTTTTGCTTTGATTGTCACTCCTGCTCCATGTCACAGCTTTACTAGCATTGGCAAAATCTGTAGCATGGTACGTGTTGCTACTTGCAGGGTTGGAAATGAGTAGATTGTGGGGACTAAGACTCCTTGTATCTCAACTTGGAGAAAAAAATAGCAAGGAAGTTTTGGTGCTTCCATTCCCCATACCTGGAAGATGAACAGTGACAAGGAAAGTATTGAAACCCTTGAAGGTCACTGTCTACCACATCCATGTCTCTTGTGCCAGCACAGAGAGACAGGAACGAAAGAAAGAGAACACAATGGTTTTTTCCAGGCTACTAACTTAATGAAATTATTTAGGGGAATTGCAGCGTAGAAATAGATCTTACTGTTAAGATTTACCCTTGCGTTACTCACCCGTGTTGAAAATCCCATCCTGTAAATGTAAGAAATTTATTTAGGCTTTCTGTTCAGACCTGTAGTAGTGTTTGCCCTAAGCAGACATAGATTTCCACTTGCTACGTGGCTTTCAGTGTGACTATCATTTTCATGGAGACTATTCTACAGCAAAGCTAGCAGGATTATTTTACTACTGAATCTTCATTTTTGAAGATTTCAAGGGTTCTTTTCATTTCCAAGTTTTCAAAACCACTTAATATGTGGACTTTCATAGTCTGTTTTTCCATCTGTTTAACCCTCTACGCAAGTTAGGTATTTCCTGAAAAGATAAGTACGTAGTATTTAGTTCTCTGGCTTTTATTTCACTGTCTGTCTGAGGAATATTTTCCTTAGCATTTCAGAAGGGAATGACTATTAAAGAGATGTTACTCAGGAAATCAAACTTTCAGCTCAGGCAATCTTTGCTTCCTCACAGGGGAATCATCCAAGTTTGTGTCCTCCAGGTGACTGGTGAAGAAGAACCTTGCCCCAGGGTCTCCTGTGCCAGGTGCCTCTTGAATCCCCTCATCCTGGGAGCTGCAGGAGGGAGTTGTTGCTGCAAGGAGTGTACAGTGCTGTCAGTTCCTGCCCTGCAAATCTTGCTTCTTGTTGTCAGTGCGACGCCGATCTCGCTCTGAAGTAGCTCCAAGTCTCTCGTGGGGTTCTGTGCTGGGTGACCCCAGCTCTCAGTGCTCCTGCAGGCTCCGTGCACCCATGGGGGCTGTGTGGGCTGGCATGGTGTGTGCTGCACGTGGCTGCAGGCTGGCATTCCAGACCCTCTCTGGGCAGGGTCTTCACACTGGTGTGAAGCTCTTGCAGATGGAGCCTGGAAGGACACACAGGGCTCTCCTCCTGCTGGCCTGCCCAAGGGCCCAGGGCTTTTGAGAAATGCTGCTGGCATCGTTCCTTGCAGAGCTTACTGAAGCCTGGACACCTCTTTGAAACCAAACTTTCTGCTGTTTCAGATGAGGAGCTTCGTGGTGCTGATTCATTTACTTTACCATTAGACAGAGTCCATTAGTCACCTCCCTGTCCTGAGGGCATGAGTGGGAAGCTGCCAGGCGTGGGGACCTCTTCTCAGCTGTAGGTGCACTCTGGTGTTGTGTGGGGATCACCATCTGCACAGAGGCTAGTCTTTGATACAAACCTCATCCCCTGCTATTTTTAATTAGATCTAGTTTAAAGTACAATATTCTTCTAGTGGGAAAGACAAAAGAGGGTATTTTATTAGGTTACAGCATAAAAGTGCCATCTATCATGATGCTCTGCTAAAATAGAATTATCAAATTTTTAATGTTCTTGTGTCTGGCCTGTATTCTGAAACATGGTATAGTTTTATAGACCCTGTTCTTGGTCGTGTGGAGACTGTTTGGGTGGAATGAACATTTTTTATAAATATGAGATAGATTTAAAACAATTCTGTTTATTAATTGTACTTTTGTGTATGTGAGCTCACCTTGATTATAGACTGGACCAGTGATGTCTTACTGATCTTGCTTTTTTGTTTATCATGTGTAAGGTTTGGGGAAAAACCAGCAACTGTAGCTGGTTGTGAAAACTGATTGTGGTACAGTTCTACCTTTTCACAGTCAGTTCAGAACTGATTGTGACTCTGTTCTGCCTTTTACTCTGCTTTCCTTCAGTCTGCTTTCATGCAGTGGTACTGTTGGTAATGGCAACTTTTTTTTGGGCTGGATGTTGCTTTGCTGGGTTCTTAAGCTGTCCCCCTTTGCTGTTCCAAGGAGGCTGGTGTAGCCATGAGCATGCTGGCCCCATGTGAGAAGCATTTGACTTCATCTGGGGAGCCAAGGAGGTCTGGAAATAAGTGTCCTCATTTCCCCCTCCAGAACTTTAGGACCCAGCAATGTTGTGTGCTGATTCCTGAACAGTAGGACAGCTAAGGTGCATAATGTAGGAGCAAAACCATCATGTCTAATTGTCTTAGAATCCTGACTTGAACTAAATATTTCAAAAATATTTCTGGGACTTCTTGGGTAACATCTATGTTTCTTAAAGAACTAACTGCATTTTAAACATTATTATTAGTATGATATTTCTAGGTAGTGTTGGGGAAATATTTTTAACATCATTACTTATGAGCTTCTGAGGTCTAGCGTACATTTCTTTAATTTAATTTGGATAATTTAATTTGAATTTTCCTGACTTGGCTCATTAAAGCCCCTGAGAGAGATTTACATCAAAATTAATTATATCAACGGTTGAATTGCTTAAGTAACTCAGAGAACTCAGTTTTGAATAGGTTTGTAAGATGCTGGTTAAATAGTATGCTTGGGTTTCATAAAATAAGATTATATAAACCCTATGGATTCTCATCCAAGATGGCTTTAATAGAAGCAATGACCTCTGACAAGTACCATAGAAATAACTACTGCACATATGTTTTATAGTTTGGGCTTTTTTCTCTTATAATTTAGTTGCAGAGTATTGGAAATTGTAAAAAAATAGTAAATTCAGGTATTGTAATAAAAATGTTTACACAAGTAGGTGTCTGTGGAAGGTGTTAATTTTTGTGAAAGGAAAAGAAAACTAACTTAATGGAACAAGTAGTGATATTTTGCCTCACTGTGAAAAAACTTCACAAAAGCTAATTCAAGTTCTATACCTTAATTTTTTTTTCTTTTGTTGCTCCTGCAGCCTCTTCAGTTACTTTTCGAGCAGGGTCCTTGTACATTTTTCACTTAAAATAACAATAAGTTTGGCGTTCGCAATTCTTATTTGATTCCTATCCCTCCCACCTCCTTTTTGTGGCAATGTAGACCTATAAAAATATGAATTCTAATATGTAAGATGAAGTACCTGGTTTGAAAGGCATGACACAATTACAGTTCCAGAACTTCTGACTTTTATAGAAAGATTCCTGATCATGTCATAGAAAGTGAACATGTAAACCTTATTTGCAAAGTACTTTGATATATTTAAATGGTTTTGAAATCTTATTTAGTTTTTTTTTTTTTCCAGAAAGGGGCATAAAATACAATATAATATGATTTAGAATAATGAAAAACAGAATTACTTAGAACATAATAGTGTTGTGGTCCTGTTGTTTTATTTTACTCTAAACAGTTAAGGGCTAAAAAACTATTTATCACTTTGCAGATGAGGAGAAAATATTTTATGATCCTACCGTTTTGTGAGTGCAAAACTTACTTTCACAGAAGGAGCTGTGTCCCTTCTGCTGAATGTGCCCTGAAGTGCAGAGAAACCCATCGAAGTTCAGAGCAGCTCTTTGTTACTTTAGTCAGTGTTTGCATTGCGCACTGGCACTTGGCAGAAAGGCCAAGAGAGTTTTCCAGGAGGAGCGAGATGAGCACCTTGCAGAGATCTGTGGGCTGGAGGAGACCAGAGCTCTGAGGGAAACCTCTGTGGCTGGTGGGCAGTGTGAGAGAATGAGGGTGGATATTGAGTCTGGCACTCTTACATAACCAGAACTCACTATTAAAATGTGCATATCGGGAGCTCTGAAGCTGATCCTTCAGGTGACAGTTGCACCTGGCTGACGGGTGACACACACTGTCAGAAGCTGTTATCCAGGGTTCTTTCAGAGTTTCTGTAACTCAGAAAAGGAAACAGTGCAAAAAATTACTTTGTTGGTATAAGTAAATAGTCTTTAAATTTGAAAACACAGTGAAGTCTTTAGAGCTAAATAGAGCTCTTAGAGTTATTCCCAAGGATGTCACACATGCTGGATATTCAGGCTCATTTAAAACATATTTTGAAGTTTGGGTGGATCAACTTGATTCAAATTGTAGCAGGAAAAAAACAGTAGCAGGAAAAACTTCTTAGTTTTATCATTTGGAAGTTTTGTGTTGAAGTGCACTGCTTGAAAAGAACAGATCTGATCAGGTCTGAACAAGTGGCATAAATAGCCCTAAATCCCAGAGCCTGGATTTAGATAATTTTCAAAATATTTGTATAAAATACTTGTATTATAAATGTATATTTAATTTTGGCTTAAAGAGCCTAAGCAGAAAGACCACGTATGTGTGATTTAGGATGTCCTTGAGCTGCAGGTCACAAGAGAATAGAGACTGGAAGTATTTTTGCCCTGTTCTTATGGCATCTGCTGTTGAATGTTGTTAGAGGCAGAATGCTGGGATGGTGGATCCAGGACATCTGTGTGTTTGGTGGGTGTTTGGGGTTTTTTTTGTGTATGTGTTGTGGGGTTTTATAAACTTATTTAGTCAATGCCTGATTTTCTAGAAACATTTGAGAATTGCTTTTCCACATGGGCCTATCTTTAATATACATAGAAGGTATCAGTGGGCTTATCTGCTCGAGTGTCAAAATGGCTTGCTGATGAATGCTAGTACACAGTTAATTTGTTTTAATGCCATTTTTATGTGCAAGCTATCAAGGGATGTGATTTCATGATCAAACAATATGGCTCCCTCTGGATGGCTCTAGGAAGTAAGGATGCTCAGAGGAGCCTGTTGGAGACAAGTGTCCCTTTGGCAGCTGCTGGCTGCAGCACCAGTGGTGGGAGCCAGTTGTGCTGAGATTGGCCTCCAACCAGACTGGATGTGTCTTTAAAATTGTGATAAGTACAATTTTCAGCTCAGTTCTTCTCTCACTAGTGTACTGGGAGAGATGACATCTCACTGATTTTCACTTTGTGGTTTTTACCACCACCTGAGTGTGCAGGAAAAATAATCTCTCCTGTCTTCACTGTTGCTCCATTGTTCTATATTCTCAATTATTATGCAGAGTAGGTTGTGCTGTCTAATTATAGGTGAGCCTAGTTAAAGTAGGCAATCTCTGTATAGGGAACATTTTAGCCATGGTGTCTGTTGTCGGCTTGTTTTTAAAGTGCAGCAGGAAAGAGGTTTGAAAGGTGAATGCTTTTATTTAGTGCTTCTGGGTTTATTTGTCATATCACAAATCTTACTTGCTGTGAATTTACTGTGCACTGAAATGACATTACCTGGTTGATTTAGTGTGTATAATTTAAGATATTAAAGTAATATTAATGTTTTTCAGTAATTGCTCTCTCATTTATCAGTGTTTTGATTAATAAAAATTAATATCCTGCATCTTGCTAATGGAATAATTAGGATATTTCAACACAGCAAAAAGAAATCCAACTCAAACCTATTTCAACAAGAAGATAACCTAATTTTCCCACAAAAGCCTATAAAAATAGGGGAAATATTTTTCCTTCCCATTTCCATTTCTAGCTTGTCTTCTGAATATCAGGCTAATAACTTCTTGCCATGTTCAGAATATTTCATTTGAGTTTTGACAGTAGTAACCATGTTTTATTTGGCTGTCAGGGGCCCTGTAAGATGGAAAGATAATGTGTTCGTTCTCTGTCCAGTGGGAGGAAAATACATTGACTGTCTAAAATAATATGAGAAGAATGAGAGTTAGTTAAGTTGATTTTAGGGAAAATAAAAACAATATATATATTTTCAGTGGTACATTGCAAGCTGTTGTTTAGATGAACATGGGTAATTTCTTGGGGTTTCTGTAAAACAAACCAAAACAAGCACAGCCACGTTTCTTTGCGATCACAGACACCCACTTGTTCTGGAGGTGCCATCACTTTGAGATGCTGCCCTGTTTCCTGTGCTTCGAGGTTTGAACCTTTTCTTATCCATGTCATAGGAGATTAAAACTATTGTAAAGTCTGCAGTGAAATATAGCCTTTAACAGGGAAATACACTTCCTGGGACATTTGGTTTAGCAAAACTGACTCAAGCAGTTGTGATTCAAGGGGTGTGGCTACATCTCCATCATGGTCACAGCACTGTAGCAGTGAGGCAGATGTGTCTCCTCAGCGCTTGCTGGATTGTGGCACATGGAGAATACAGTCTGTGTTTGCTTAGTCTAATTTTAATTTTGTTTGCTTGTTGTTCAGTTGCTGAAGGTCAGAATATGTTCCTGATTTCTTGCCTGGTGGCAGTGGTGTGAGGAAGGGAACTGCTGCCCACATATATATTGCTTTTCTTCTTTGTCACTCCCAGCTGCCTGAATCTGTTCTCCACCTCAGTCACGTAATTAGTCTAATACTGCAGACCGTAAGTCTTTAATGTAAAATAGCCTCTGCATGTGATTTTAAAGTGCTTGGAAAGATTCATATTTCACAAGAACACAGTAGGTGGATCATTAATAATGGACAGACAAATCTGGAATCCTAAATCTAAAGAGACACCTGCTTTTGCAGTCCGTTGTGTTGCCCAAAGCTGCTGTGGTGGCAGCTCTGCCCTAGTTAAGATAGAAATTCTTTCCTGGTTGATTGTCAAAGTGTAAGTGAGTGGGGTATTCCACTAAGGAAGGCAGAGTTATACTGGTTGCATTACTGGGTCATATCTACAATGACCTGCAAACAAAAACTGGGCTGTGTTCCTTATAAGTGCCTGTGAGGGGCAGTTTCAGCCAAGAGTCGCAATGGGGTCAGTGGCTAAAAAATCAAATAATCACTTTATTTTCTGCTTGTGGACAATTTCAGGGAAACTGGGACAGGCAGCCCCTTATTATTTTCAGCTCTTGTCTAGACTGTGTGTCATTCCTGAGCGTTAGCATTGCTGTGGGCCACACTAGGACCTGCAGGCAGTCAGTGATTGTGGTTACATATGTCATGTAGATGGTTTTGGGGATTATGAGTACCTTTAACAGGAGTTTTTTTTAACTTGGTTTCAGTGTTTTAACTAAAATGATGCTGTAGCTTTCCACGGTCCTCTGTGTGACACCAATAAACACTTGACTGATTGCCTGTCTGACTAATTCGGCTGGACGCTTGTCAAAATAATCTAAGATCTTTTCATATATACAAGAGTAAAGACGTCTGACCATCCAAATTTTTGTCTCTAACAGATGCATATTTTTACTTGAGCACAGTCAACTCTTATTAGTTTGCTGTGTCAAAGATGTGAAAATGACCTATCATGTCATTTCGATGCAGTTTGAATTACTCCTTTGAAATAAAAATCAGATCGTGGAATGGATGGGGTATGACCACTTAGTAACCTCTTGTTTCTTGCTTTCAGATTAGGCTTGAAACATCAGCCTTGGTCTGGAAAGCAACTAGTGAGTACTGTATTAACAGTGCTCACTAGTTATGAGCCATGTCACTCTCATAAACTACATTTTTGTAGCCTTTTAGTCAATTGTTCCTTGATTTAAGCCACGTAGTTAGGATGATGCACAGCATGCAATACCACTATAGTTGTTCCTCTGTGAACACAGAGTCTGTAGATTTATCCTTAAATGTTGTAAACTATATTTGGTGGCAGTTGTGGTATTTGTTAATATCTAATAGTTCGATAATTAGAAATACAACTCTTAAGTGGAATTATACAATGTTCTTTGTATTAATTATTCTTTCCTTCTCTACACTCTCATATAACTTTGCAATTGGGTAACACAGATGGCTACTTATGTTTCTTAATTTTAGGCATCGGAACTGTGCTAATTGGTATCCTCATGTCTGTAGTCCTAGTGGAAGATAGCTACACTCTCCAGAGATCCATTCAGCATCAGGCACACTGAATTCCATAAGTATGCAGAAACTGGTTTCTCAAAACAAGAATCTAAGGTTGATGTCTGAAATTATGCAATGCTTCTCCAGGAAAAAATGTTACCGAAGTAAATTCTTTTATGGTTTAATGTTAAGGTCAATTTGCAAAATTAAATCTGCTGCATGACAGGGTCTAAATAGAATGAGCTGAGTGTGTAGGAGACTGTTTGGTGCCCAGGTTGTAGGAAGTGTGTCTGGCTGCTGAATAGGTGCCAAACAATGTAGTGCTTGGTGCTCCTTGCTGGTGGCTATTCTGCTAACAGCCATGCAAAATCCCAGACTTTGGGGTATCAGGAAAACATCTTCCAGAATATATGTGCAAAGTCAGTACTATGGCATTGGTGACAGGGTTCTGGCAGGAGTGACTGAGGTGCCTCAGTGAAGCAGTACAGCCTGAATATAGTTACAACTTGTAAAAGCATCTTTTAGTTTGTAACCACCAGTATTGGTGCCTACTGCAGGTAAATTACTTAACACGGAATGTAAAATTTATGCATAGTCTCCATTTTCTTATTTGATTGAATGAGACCTTGACAAGTAGGTGTGAGGAGGAGCATACAAATGATCTCTATCACCACCAGTAGCCCATGGTTGTAACAGGTAGCCTTCCTGTTTCTCCAGCTGTGGTGCCTCTGCAGGTGCTGGTGTTGGCCAGCTCTCCGTACACTGGTTTGGAAGGGTGCACATGCTTCTGGAATCAGTGCACAAACCGCTGCACGGTGGAATTGTGTGAGTGTCCTGCCCTTCCCTGGGCAATCAGGAACATCCTGTCTGGCTAAGACCAAGCCAACAGGTTTTTGTGGCCTGTTTGCATCATATTTCCTCAGACCAGAAGTCACCTGGTAGGCTCTGTACTGCCCACTGGCTCCATGCTGCATGGCCCTTCTCCAGGAGAGCTGCCCCATCCTCAGCTTCAGGGCTTATGGTGGAAGGAGTTGCAGTTCTGGATTTTTAACCATTCAGTTCCCAGGTTTTGGGGAGCACAACAGACAGATGATATGTTGATCTTAAATTTTTCATTCCGAAGTAGGTCGCTGGTCTTAAATTATTTTTTTTACTAAAGCAGTCAGAAAATGACAGATAATCCAAGCTCTCCAAAGAATTATTTAGGGATTAAAGGAAGGTGGAAGTTGAAGCATCCCTTCAGGTTTCATCACCAAATGCCTTTTGCCAACACTTAAACTTTTACTGTTTCCTTTTCTGATTGTGCTCTGCAGGGAAACTTTGCAGGAGGAATTTAGGAAGCTGGTCTCTGTCAGCTCAGTTTGAACTGTTTCTACCTGGCAGACTTGCATGCAAGATATACTGGACTTTGAGTGAACCTCTTAGAAAAACAAACTCCATTCTTAGTTTGATGTTATAAAGTAAAAAAATTGGGTCGAATGTGTGTTTCTGATGAGAATTAATCACAGCTTGAGTGCCTTAGTTGAGTGATTTTTTTACGTTATGTAGGCACGGGGTTTTTTGTTAATTTTTGGTTTGGGTTTTTTTTCATTCTTCTGTATTACTAGATTTCTAGGATCAAAGTGGACATGGTGAAAAGGCAAGCATGCTGTTAAATCAGTATAGTTTTATTTTATGGGACTTAGAAACTGTTCTAACAGTTCAAATTCAGGGCTTTCTCATAGGAAGTGTTTGCTGGAAGGTGAATGGAAAAGTACATTGGATCAGCAAAGTGTAAATTAGATTCCAATGTACTTCCAATGCAATATTCAGAGTAGCCTATATTGAACTGTTCATTGCTTTTGCTCAAAACTCTCAAAAGTTTTTTGGGTTTTTTTGGAGGGGCTTGGTGAGTGATCCAAGCTGTTCTGTGCTTTTGAAAGCTGAGTGTGCTGTGCATTTCTTCACCCACCTTTCCCTGTGGTTTTCCACTTCTATGCAGTCAGCTGAGGAGGAGCAACCTCCTCCTTATACAAACCTTATACCTGCCCTTCTGGGCTCGGCATGTACCATGGTGCCTGTTTTGGGAAGCATGGAGTGTCAGGGTGCATTGTGTGAATCCAGAATGCAGGACGTGCATCCAGAAGACATGACATGTACAGTATCCTTGCTTGAAAGAGCAATACAAAACACTGAATTGAGTTCTTAGAAGCACTTGTCCTCTTGAACACCTGGTGCTTCAGCTCTGCCATGATTCACACCAGATTCACACTTCTCCCCGTTATGAATAGGTTCCCTCCTGGTCGTGGTATTTGTAGGTATTTGGATACTCCAGAAAGTTACTTTTCTCATGTGTTTTAGGGATGGGAATGGAGTGAAACGAGCCTGCAAATAGCTCCAAGTGGAGCTAAAGTTTACTTGTGGGAAGGATTGTTGGAAAACCAAAATGATGGTGCTCAGTTGTTTTCTCAAAGGATACTTCACATACCAAAGCCTTGACTGGATCCTCCTGGATAATTTGCTAAATTAGAACTGAAGCAATATAGCTGGTAACAGGCCCAAAATAAACTCATAAACTAAACTTTATTAATGCAAGGCAACAGATAAAGAATGAACAGAAATATATATAAAGATCGCAGCTTTCTGGCAGTGATGGGAGACTGAGGGGAGATTAGGCACAGTAGTGCTACTGGGGGTAGAATTGAGTGGCCTCAGAAGAAGTGACTGTCGTGTCTGCTCCTCAGCACAGTTTACTTCCTGGATTTCTGCTGTAAATTGATGACTGCTGAATCTCACCGTGAAGGGGTGGGGGAGGCTGCTTTGTATGTGCTGGCTCTGAGATACATCACTGTTATCTATTCTCTGCTGGTAGCATGTGTGAATGGGAATCATGTGCTTTAATTCCAGCACTGCATCCGCTGTGCGTTCCTTCTGAGCTGGTCCTGAAATCTCCACTCCTGCATCCCACGCTGTGAGTCCTCCCTCCCTTTGCCTTGGCATCGCTGCCTGTGCCGCAGCCTCCTGCTCCCACCCTGAAGGCTCTTGTTACCTTTTAATGCTGCCAATATATATGCTTTCAGAGAAAAAAGTGCCTTACCTGTGCACTGGCTGGTGCAGGGAGCCGTGATACAGCTGTGTTTTTCATGAATGCTTGCACAATTCTTCCCTTATGTAAATGCACATATGTTTATTCTCCACTCACCTCTGAGAAGTGTCAAGGCATCTGAGATCATAAAATATCTGTCTTGGACAATGCTAAACTGCCAGTGCCAAAATAAAAAAGACATGTTCCGTTACAGTGTAACTTCTCTTTCTAGTTTGTTGTTTGCTTTTTTCCCTTCTCTTTTCCGCCTATTTGTCCATGATGTCTGAATGTGAAAGGGTGGTGGAGACAGTCCAGGTGGTGTTTGCCTCTCCCATCTCAGAAATACCTGTACCAGAACATCCAAAGTAGATGCTTAGTGGGCATAGGAAGTGAGTCCATATTTGGAGCTCGATGTAATAATGGCATCCTAAGATTTTGTTGTTGTTGTTATTGGGATTAGTTTTGAAATACAATTGTGATTGGCAGCATGTGCGGGTGGACTGGGCTGGGGGATCCACAGCCCCTCTGCTCTTTGTCTTTTGATTTTGCTTTGCTCACTGCTAGGCTGAGGGAGCATTTGTGGGAATGACATGTAGTAGGAAATGCATTTTCTTTCTGTGTAAGTAAAGATTTCTAAGTAAATCTAAATTTTCAGTTTGGATTGAGCTTTTTACACGTTAGCTGGGGCAAATGCCTCTGCATGTCCTGGTACCAGCACAGTTGTCTGACAGATTTACATTTGTTTTGCATTTTTAGGCAGCTGCACTAGTCCACCTCTGAGGACTAATCTCCTTTTCTTCTGCATTAGTTATTTTGGAATTAAGTGCAACATGGAAATATTACATATTTGAAACTTGAGGATTTATCACTTGGAGTTTTAAGGGACTTAGCACAGTTCAAGTATTCCTGGTAAACTAACATAATTTAAAATTTTAATTTAGATCAGCTTAAGGACAAAACGCTTTATCAGTGATCTGTAAATTGTATTGGCTACAACTCAAAATGCTAAAAAAAAAATATTTTCCAGCCATTTGCCACTTCTCATAAGGAATTTGATAATGATAATGATTATGGATATGATAAGGAGATGCATTGCCTCTGTTCATCGTGCAGTCTCAAGCCAGTGCTTTCAAATATGTCTGCTTAAAGTTAGATCTAACCAAAGTGTATTTCAGTACCCTGTGGTGGTTTCTAAGGAATATGTTACAGCCATTCTTTGTGTCTGAGAGTTGGATCACTTTTAAGGGCCCTGCCTGATCTTTACACCAGTCAGGTCAAGAGTGTTTGGCATTGTAGAAAATAAGAACATAGAAGGGTATGACAGTTTCTTTCCTCAAATTATTTTAATACGTTGAACTTACATATACCCACAAGGGCACACAGAGCAGGATACCTGTGGTAGTTAGCTCCTTTTCCAGAGGCTGATCCATGAGCTGCCAGTTTGTACACTGGTAGGGCTAGAGCTTCACAACGAGGAGCCTTCCCTCCTCTTCCCCCCACTTCTGGCAGCCAGCTTTTCTGCTATTTTTCCTGCTCATCTGCTCCATCAGATGTGCACGGCCTGCGCGTTGCCTCTCTCACACTCTGCATTTTTGCATTATATCCCATTTTGCTCTGCGTTCTCCCCACGATGTTTGAGGTTCCCATCTCAGGAATTCCTGCCAAGTTCTGATCTCAGCATCTGTTCCTGACATTATCCAGACGCTCTAATTTTGGGGCCTTTAAAAACATGACTTTTCTGATTCTGGTTTTCTCTGGAACCCAGGTAACCTGAAGCAGAGATACGATCATGAAGGTGTTAATCTAATTGTTAAACAATGCAGTCATTTTGGAAAGGACACTTTTGACCACAAGAGTTTGTGCAATTGCTGGTATGTGCTGAATGTAAATTAATTCATTGTGCCTGGGATAAGGTTACTTTTGTGTAGCTGTGGCTAGATGGAGCTGTCAGAATGCGTAACACGGTTTGATTTATGTGCAAAGGCTACACGTGTTAGACTTTCCTGGTATCTGCTATTCATTTTACCTACTATGGGGTTCAATGGTGATACCCTTTTACTGTTTTAGCATAGGTGATATAATGGTTGGTAATTATTTTGGAAAGCAGAGAAATCATTTGGGATACAACAATTAGGCACAGAGACTGAAATATGGTTTGCTTTCAGTGAGGGGCAACATTGTCCTAAAGCAAGGACATTTGAAACAGTAATGAATGCATAAATGTTTCTTATTAAATGTGTATTTTTTTTGTTTTAGTGTAGGCAAAGTTCTTTTAATAAGTGAATGGTCTCCAGTGAGGCAGGTAATTTAAAAGTGGTCTTGCACATGAGAAAAGGTGACCCCTGATGAAAAGTATAAAAACTATTCTCTTCAGAAGCTATGCTGTCTCTCATTTTCAGTCTTTGCCTTTTAATAATAATTGCTAAGATGTTTTAATTAAAAGCAGATCTGGGAGGTATTATCTGCTTCCTCTGTTTAGTCCTTTTAAATGTTAATCACTTTTGACAGCATAATTTACCCAGCTACCTGTGTTAGCCTTATGCAATGTATCTGCTTTGTGTGGCACCAAAATACAAACTGCACCCCAAAAAGGCTTTCTAAAAATTCATACAGTTGCAAAGATTAAATGTGGCAGGAGAAATACAAAGAAAGAAGAATTAAATGAAGATTTAATGAGACATTCAGGAAAGCTATTTCAAGATGGCTGGAGCTTCCCAAGAAATTATTCTTTTGCAAGAGGTAACCAGATTGAATTCACTTCTGTTTCTGCTGAAAGACGGCTAGAGAGCAGTGGAAGGTAGGAGGCAGGATTGGAGGCAGCCTTGGAGCTTGTGGACAGTTTCTATCAAGCGGGATTGTTAGGTGCACACAGAAGAACATAAAAAAAAAAGAGAGAAAAGGAAAAGAAAAAAAAGATCTTGCCTCCCCTCCCAAAAAATTGCAACCTTTAACGTATAATTGTAAAAATTAAAGGACACTATAAATTAGTCAGAAGAATTTATTTGTCTCTAGGTTATAAATAAATAATCTTTTGCTACATGAGTCAAACAGCTTGTTTTGTGTGATGTTTTTGGATGGAGGCTTTGGCAATCAGATTCCACACACTCTTTAACCTTGTGCAAAATTTAATGAAAAACAGAGTTACTACTGAATATACTGTTTTGCCAGCTCGACAAAAGATGTTAAATTCTGCATATTTTTGCATAATAAAGATGAGTGTTGACAGTGTAATGATCCATTTGGCACAGATAAAATCATGCATGATTTTAATAACCTTACAACAATATTTGAAGTCACTATGAAATATAGATACTTCAACCAGGGACAGGCCTGCTGGCCTGGTATGAGGTGTCAGCTACTTTTATAACCTTAATTTTTCCAGGAGAGGAAAGAGAAAAAATATAGGCTAGATGAGCCCTGAGGAGATGGGGAAACATTAGGGGACCTACAGAATGGAAGAGATCTGTTTTGAGATTTACAGTGCAGTCCTTGTCCACAAGTTGAAGCTGATGGGTTTTGGCAATGCTTGTGTCTCCTTCCCTAGGCTGCATTACACTTTTATTATGTGTTGAAAAATGCATTTTATGGATATGGGGTGAGTCAAGGTAAAATGCAAGAATGATAGTCTGGTCCCAAGTTTGGTAGTTTGAAATGATTGTGCATACAACTGTAATTTCTCTTTTGGGTATTATTTTCTTATTCTTCAACAAGTTTCTGTATTCATCCAGGTGATGTAGTTGCATTGTTCCCAGTTCCACAGTGGTTTAGGGAATTGATTTTCAAAATTAGTCCTGAAAATACATCTGGAATCTTTCAAGCTTTCACACAAAATGATTTAGGAGTATAGTTCTGTCAAAAGTCTCTATTTATGTTCCTGTTTGTTTGGTTATAATGCACTGTATCCCTGTGTAAAGAAGGAGCACTGCAAGGTGGAGGCTTCTGCAACAAGTAATCAAGAACCACAGACTGATGCAAAATTATTGTTAGAGTAATACCAAAGATGTGTTTTAGTCGTCATTCCTGCATTTCAAAGAAAGAAAAGCACTTTACTACCAGTGAATATGTTTTCAAGATGGATGTGATGATACTAACCTGGTAGTTTCCTTCTGAGGTTCTCCCTTCTTACTCTCTTATTTCTTCCTGCTGGTTTTTTTTCCCTGTTTGTGTTCATAAGGACTTAAAAGGACAAATTTGAAAAGTTGCCAGGTGGCTTTTAAAAGCAGAGTTTCAGAAAATACCTGGGTATCTGATTTCCAGCAATTTTATGGGGAGCAAATACATCGGATGCCCTTCCAAACCTTATCTGCCAAAATACTGTTGAAAAAGTGGCTCCAGATCATTTTGAAAATGGTTTTGGCATTGGGAGCCCAGGTTTTAGTGAATGTCCCTGGGGCTGTGCTACTAAGCCATTAAACCTGGTATTTTGTGGGAAATGAACTAGTGTGTGGTAGGTGGAAATCCACCTGGATATGGATGAACCAGGGTTTTTGAAATCCATATAGAGATCACTGTAATCTTAGCTGTAGAAAACCTAAAGGTGTTTGGGAAGATTCTCTCCTTTTCTGGACTACAAATGTTGTATAAGGAGTGTGTTTTGGTTAAGAGCAGAGCTCTGTATTTGGCACAGGTTCCCATAATAACTGTGGTGAGTCAAGATCCTGTGTCTGGGGATTACCACAGGATGGGACAACCTCCATGGATCTCCTCGCATATGTCATTTACAATCAGCCCAGTGCTGTTGGACAGCTACCTTTTATTCTTAATTTTGTAAGGATAGTCCTAATGGAAGTTAAGTTGCAGTGTTTTCACTATTGTTAAATGTTAAAATAATAAAAAGTGTTAGTCACGAGGGAACAAGCAGTCATTTGCATTTAGGATATTTTAGAACCTTATTTAAAGAAGGGAGGCAAGAATTATTGTCTAATGTGCTGGTTATTTTTGTCATTATACACAAAATGAAGAATACTGTTATTGTTGTCTTCAATGTCAGAGTTAAATGATTCTCTCTGATGTTAATGAAGTTAGTTAAAAAAAAAGCACCATATCTCATTGTTTTTGAGACCTCTGAAAAGTTTGGGGGGTGGGGAGGGGATGTGTTATACAAAAGGCAAAAGGCACACAGTCTTACCTTTTGAACAGACCTTGACGTTTATTTAAAATAAGCCTAATTTAATCGGTATTGTATTGCACACTGAAGATAATTTAGGCTAGTGTCAAGGACAAGTGTTATCTATTCCTTTGTTGTAGTGAGGTATTGAAATAATGAGTGGAACAGAAGGGAATCAGAAAATGTTTGAAGTTTTTCATCTGTGTCTCTAGATGGGTATTTTTAATCACATTCTCCTGGCTTTTGCATGCAAATTACACTGAACAGCACACACTATAGAAAATGAAGAGCTGTATTTTACAAAATCTATTTTCTTGAAGTTTAATAAGCTTGCAAAGATTGTCCTATGCTTTAACTAACTAGTTACCTTTTTGTACCTCAGCTGAAATTAAAATCTTGTATTTCAATGCTGCTGTTTTGATCCTGTAGCAGAGGAATGGAAAGCCTAGTCTTTTTTTTGGAGGTTTCTGAAACCATTTCTTTCTTGGTACTCAATGACTGCAGCTCCTAATGACAGATGAGACAACTGTTAAGATTTAACACATTTTTATTTCAGCGATATCTCTTTCTATGTGACACCAGCCCCTCCAATAACCCAGTGTCTGGATTACTTACTGCATAGCGTCACTGCTTAACTGCTGACCTCTGTGGCAGAAATAAAATACTGAACTCCTGTACAGTCTGTGCTTTTGCCTTGGAAACCTGCAGACCTGCAGAGTCATCCCATACCACAAGCTCAACTGCATGAAGTACATTCAGGGTATCCTTTTGAGCCTTGTCCTGTAAGAAGGCAGACTTTCATAGTGTGCTCTAAAAGTGTAAAATTGTTTCATAAGAAATACTGACATCATTGTCCTCAGTGTGGTTTGAATGTACTCATTTGTGCTGAGGAGTCAAAAATGGAGGAGATAAAATTGTCTTATTCGCATGCTCAGATGTGCCCCAGCTACTTCCCAAGCACAGCACTCTCTCTTCTGAAACCGTGTTTTCTTCATGCACCACTTTAAAGCCAGGATGGATATAATTTTTTTTCAATTTCTTTTCAAAACGAGCTAAGGAGATACCGTGGTAAATCACATATTGTGATAATTTTGCAGAGTATGTCCTTAGCCGTGAACAAGAGGACTGTTGGTACAAAAGGATTTTGGAAGAAATCTTTTCTGTATAAATTGAGGATTTAAGAAAATAACAGGGCAGCATATACAGAAAAGTATTATATATGCTTTCAAAGGAAGAGTTTGTGAAGAAACAACCCATTCAAAAAATACCGTGATAAAAACCTTGTGATTGAAAAACTGTCCTATTTAGGACAGAGATATTTTCTCCGACTGATTTCATAGCCCAAACAAGCATGGATTTAAGCATTGTTATATCTGTCATATGGAGGGCTTGTGGGAAGCAAACTTCTCTCTAAGCATAATATCTTAATTTTTGCTGAGAAGCATGAATGGGATGATGTTCTCTCTTCTTGCAGTCTTAACCATAGTTCTGCATTTAGTTGGAAGCTGGGAAATGTCTTTACCCCATAACCTTAACCAAACCAGCTGTACAGTGGGATGTGTCTGCAGCATTTCTCATGTTTGGTCTGCCATGGCTGACTCCATCCCCCATGAGATCAGGGTGCAGTGATGGCTCTGCCCACCCCTTCAGCAGGCTTTGGCTTGGCAGCTGTGGGTACCAGTGCTGATGAATGCATTCACAGGTGAGGCTGGGACCGGTAGCTAATTGTAAGAGCTTGTGTAATGTTCCTTAGCATGGTTGCAGAAATGCAGCATTCAGAAGCATGATTTAAAGTAACAGACTGCAGCTTTAGACCTGTTCCTGGCCAGGTGAGCATGCCCTGCTGAAGAGAAACTCACCTCCTGGCTCCATTCTGCCTGTTCTGTCAGCTTCATGAAATGTGGGGTGTTTTCTGCATTTCTGGGTTGTCTGTCTGTAAGAACTGACCAACGTGGATGTCTTTGGGAATTAGCTGCTCATGGAGGCCAAGGTCCAGGCCTGGTGTTGGACTTGCTGTGTCCATGCAGTAGGTTTAGCCAGGTAAGCACGTCAGAAGGACTTTGCAGGATAATCTGTGTGTGCTCTGTCCATCCTTGTGTCTGTGTGTCGGTCTGTACGTGTGGGCTGGTGGTTCAGCTCTCGGACAGTGCATTACATGTAGAAGTGGTGTCTGGTACAGTCCAGGGGTGAGGTCATGGAGAACCAAATCCAGCCAGCCAAGCAGGCAGCTCAGTGTCAGCTACTGCTAATAGTCCTTGTAATAATTTTAGCTCTGTTCAGTTATTGTCTTATTTCTTTGTCTAAGCCTCAGCCTGATTTTCGCCACAGAGGTCAGGTCAAGAGCAATTCAGACAGAATATATACAAATGACTTTTCCAGGGTGCCCTAGTCATGCTTGCTTTTAGACTGTTGCTCAGCAATAAGGGGGAGAAGAGGAAAAAATCTTTTAAATATACATAATATGAAATTAATATTTTAAATATTTT
>VXAX01002125.1:49575-101017 GCA_013399835.1 Leptocoma aspasia | reverse complement strand
ACCCCACAGCATGCATTCCCATGGTGTGCACCCATGGAGCACATCCACCCCCTGGCCCCATGCTGTGCACATCCCCCTTAACCCAAGATGTGCTTCCCCATCACCCACAGCACGCATCCCCACCATGGTTTCCAGCCCCCCCAACCCTGTGGTGTACCTCTCCTCCTAAGGCAAACATCCCACAGACACCCCAAAGCCACAGCAAGGATTGCCCTTTACCCCATGACATACACNGCCTCCTTGCAGGTGGCTGCCACGCTCCTCTCCAGCGCTGCAGGGCAGGATGAAGCCCGTGGCTGCCTGGCTCCCCCGGGGACAGCACCCCACGTCCCCCCCTGTGTGGCGGGGACAGGTACCAGTGGTGGGGCTGGCGGGGAGCCCGCCGGAGCCGTTCTGCTTGGCATTCTCACGCAGGAGCTGGAACCAGTCGCGCAGGCGGTCACCGAGGTCGGCCAGATCCTGCCCGGTGCACAGTTCTGGGGGGTCCAGCGGGGCAGTGTCAGGCCGGGCAGAGCTCGGGGACAGTCCCCCCGTCCCCTGCATCCCACTCACCTTGTTTGCCGTCGCCGGCGGGGCTGTGCGGGGTCGGACAGGGGCACTGCCCCTCGCACCGCACCGTCAGCTGCTTGCTGGCCAGGCACGCCTGCTGCTCCAGCTTGCACTGCGGGGCGGCAGCGGGACGTCGGCGGGGGGACACAGGGCACAGGGCCCCGTCCCCGCGGCGGGTGCCGCTGTCCTTACCGCCGAGCTGTAGGTGTGGCCGTCGGAGCCGCAGACGGCAGCCACCGGGGCGGCGTGGCAGGGCTTGCAGCCCCCGTGCGCCTTGGGGCCCAGCGGCTTGATCCTGCACGGGGCGAGAGGTGCTGAGCCCCCGCCTCGGCCCCCCCTTCCTCCCGCCGCCGCTCGGCCCCGGCGCCGCCGCGCTCCTACCTGTGCTCCAGCTTCTTGCGGCTGATGCACATGGCGCGCTGGTAGCCCTGTGCCACGCACACCTTGTGCCGGCTGCACTTCACCTTCTGGCAGGGGTCCTTGGTGGTGTCCAGGGCTGGGGGACAGAGAGGGACTAGGGCAGGCGGGGGGGGCCAGGCGAGGACGCCCCAGGGGAGCTCCGGCAGCGCCGGCCACCAGCCGGCCCGGCACAAAGCGCCATTCAGGCTGCAGCCAGGCAGCCGCCCCGGCACCAGCTGCTGCTTCCCGGCTCGCACCGACCCCAGCACCGCCCCGAGCCGGGAGGGAAAACTCTGGAGGGTGCAAGCAGAGACTGCGACACCCCCGCCCCCCGGCTATACTGGCTGGCACCGAGCCCACTGTGACCCATCCCAAACCCATCTCGGCGGTACCTTCATCCCCGGGCTGGTTGTCCTCCCAGCTCTTGATGTAGTCATCCTGCGAATTGGGGAGAGCCTGCATGAGTACAGGCGGCGGGAAAGGTGACACCGGGCCAGGCGTGCCATCAGCCCGCCCGGAGAGGCTCCCGCTGCACACACCCCCTGGGCACCCCCACAGCGGGAGGGCAGGAAGCAGCGAGGGGGAGCAGCCTCCCCCCACAAGCGGGGTGTCACCCCCTCGGTAGCCCCTCGAGGCTCACCTCCACCTCCTGGCAGCACGGCAGCGAGATGGCCCAGCCGGCACCGAGAAAAGAGAGAGAGAGAGAGTGCCCACCGTCAGCTCTGGGACAGCCCAAAGCCCTGCTCCCGGCCCCAACCCACAGTGACAGGCACCCTGTGCCAGTGAGGCACCCCGACCTCCCGGCGCCCAAAGCTCTCGCCACCAGCCCTGGCTATCACTGGCACCGACCACCAACGTGTTCCCCCGTGTCCGGCTCTAGACCTGTAATCCTGGAGAGCCTTTACAAAGGTTAAAGCCTTCCCCGATCAGCCAGCTGGGAAAGCCAGAGAATAGGGATGGTAATGGCATCGAGTGGAGAAACCCTTTGGGAGCCGAGTGAGAACCTCAGGGGATCCTCGTGGTGCTGCCACCCTGATTGTTCAATCGTGAGCCCAGAAGGAGTGGGCCAAGATGGATGTCGCCGCCTGGGGAGGCAGAACTGCTCCCACAGGACTCCGAAAGCATCCCGGGGGTGTGGGGGAATAGCAGGGACTCTACATCCCGTGGGGCAGCATCGCCTGCCCCACGGGATGCTCCGGGGTGGGCTTTGCGATAAGGCAGGAGCATCCCTGCCGCTCTGGGGAGGGTGGGCAGGGTTTGGGATGGCAGCTGGAAGCAGCGGCACGGGAGGCAGCTCCGGAGGGGATGTCTCGCTCCAGCACGGCGGTGTTTGCACCGCGATCGATAGCCGCGTTCCCGTGCCGTGATTGGTAACACTGCGGCGCCCGGCAGCTCCCTGCGGCGCGGGTCTCGCCGCGGCCGCCGGCCTCCTCCCCGTGCATCCCCCCACCGGCGCTGCTCAGTCGAAAACCCCACAAATCCGTGGATTTGCTTATTAATCCAAGCTAACCGCCAGCAGGGCTGCAGCCTCCCCAGCGCGGCAGCCGTGCCACAGCAGGGTGGGCCCCACGTGTGCTGCCAGCGCCCGGGGATGGGGATCCCTCGGCCCTGAACCCCCCCGGGGATCCTCAGTGCCATGGGGGCACGTCCCAAGTGCTCCCCTCGAGCACCCGCAGCCATCCGAGGTTCCAGCTGCACAGTGCTGCCGTCTGCCAGCGGGGGTGTTGTGGGCAGGAGTCTCCAGGGGAGGAATTTACACCTTTACATCCTCACCCGTGCTCTGCCCCCCTAACTGGCTTATTTTGGGGGTGGTGCCCCCCACCCTGCCCTGTGGTGGGCACATCTCCCTTGCTGCCATCCATCCATCCATCCATCCATCCATCCATCCATCCATCCATCCATCCATCCATCCATCCATCCATCCATCCATCCATCCATCCATCCCATCCCATCCTCGGTGCCAAGGCGAACCCGAGTGTGCATCTCAACAAAGACTGGAGGGGCTGGCTCGGGGTAGAGGGGCGGCTCGGGGTGTGCCCCCTCCCCACCCGGCTGCTGCAGGTGTCCTGGGTGTCCCTAGGATGGGGCTGCAGCACCATGTCCCCCACCCTGGAGGACACGAGCTGGAGGTGTAAAACGAGCCCAGGAAAAACCCCGACTGCCCCATAATATTAAGAGCTGGAGCTAAATGCCATCGAGGCTGTTCGCAAGGGCTGCGTAACAGCGAGGGGTGACAGGATCCCGAGCCCGGTGTGCCAGGTGAGCCAGTGCTCCTCCAGCAGTGCCTGCATCCTCATCCTCCCTGCCTCGCGTCCCCCGCATCCCCAGGGGTCACCACCCCGCAGAGGCAGCGCCGGCCCCGGCTGCGGCACCGTGCGGGGCTCCGGGACACCCCGCGGGGCTCGGGGGAGCGGGAGTCCCGGGGGATGCTCGTGCCCTGACACGGGCTGGGCTGTCACCGAGGGTTTCAGGCCACGGCGCAGCCCCCGCAACGGGCGGGCGGGCCCTGTCTGCACCCCCATGTGGGGCACGGGGAGAGGGTGCAGGGGACAGCACCCCTGGTCACCGGAGAGGGTCGCTTTGGCACCAAGCCCTGACCATGGAGGCGCTGGCATAAGCCACGCAGCTTTGGCGTCGGGCAGGGAGGCGGCGGCGCTGCCGGAGCCGGTGAGCATCCCCCGGGTACCGGGGCCGCGGAGCATCCCCCGGGTACCGGGGAACGGCAGCCGCCCACGGCCGCGGCGGGATGTGGGCACTGCCGAGCATCCCCGGGCGCCNGAGCCGCCGGCACGGCACGGCACGGCACGGCACGGCACGGCACGGCACGGCACGGCACGGCACGGCACGGCCGCAGCACCGGTTCCCCTTCTGTCCCCATCCTGCACCCCCGTCCCTGACCTGTCCCCGTTCCGCGTCCCTCATTGTGCATCCCGCATCCCCTGCCACACCCCCATCCTGAAGTACTCGTCCTGCACTACTGTCCCTAGGGCGTCCCCATCCTGCATTCCCCATTCTGCATTCCCTGACACACCTCCTTCCCGCATCCTCTATTCTGAATTCCTGGTCCATATTCCGTCTCCATTTCATCTCCTCCATCCTCCATCCCCTGCCACAGCCCTATCCTGCACCCCTCATTCCTGCTCCATACCGTGTCCCCATCCTGCATCCCCCATCGCCATCACATCTCCATTCTGCATCCTGCATCCTTGGTCCCTACCCACTATCCATCCCACATCCAATGTCCTGCATCCCTTGGTCCCTGCCATGTTCTCATCTTGCATCCCTGTGACATCTCTGTCCCGCATCCCCCATCCTACTTCCTTCACCAGCATCCCTGGTCCCTGCCAGGTCCCCATCTCACATCCCCCATCCTGCATCCCCTGCCACATCCCCATCCAGCACCAGTCATCCCACCTCTCTCATTCTTACCATGTATCCATCAGGTATCCCCCATTCCTTCCACATCTCCAACCTGTATACCCCACCCTGCATTCCCAGTCCCTACTGCACCCCTATCCCACAGCCCCTCATCCCTGCCATATCCCCACTCTGCATCTCCCATCCTCCCACCCCTCTCCCTGTGATGTCCACACTGTGGTCCCCATTCCTTGGCCATCTCAGCACAGCATTTTAGGGCTCCAGGGAAGACTCCCCCCTATCCCAAGGTTTTGCTTTTGGATTTTCCCCTCTTCTCAGCAGGGGGAAATCAGGGTAGGCAACAAGTGACAACTCACCCCAGCTGCAGCTCCTTCACAGCTTCAGCTGGGGATGCCACAGCAGAGACATCCAGCTTCTCTTCTCCCTGCCAGGACACTCAGGATGGGAAGGGTAACTGCCAGCAAACCCCAGTGATGTCAGGGAAAAGATCAGAATCCTTAATTCTGCCTGGGGAAGGAGGTGTGAAATGAATTTTGCTGTGCCAGGCTAGAGCAGCAGGATAAGCTGCTTACCAGAGAAATTCAACCAACTTCCAAAATAATTGTCACTAAAACATGTTTACACAAGTGGGAAGAGGAGGAGTATGCTCCAATTGTCAAAAATCTGTGTTTGCCTCAACTTCTCGGAGAGAGTTGTTAAAAACTTGTCAGGCAGAAGCTTCCCAAGGTGCATCTCCCCTTTCCTGGTGGCTGCATGAGCAGCTTCGGGTCTGTTCCAAAGAGATTTGCCAAGTACCTCTTCAGGCTGGCAGAAAGATGACAGCAACTGGTGTTAAGTGCTCTCAGCACCTCCCTGTGAGTGTGTGCTGGTGCTCTGCTCCCCGAGGGAACTGTTTGGAAGGTGGCTTTTGGAGAGCACACAGGCACTCTGACACCAAGGAAAAGGACACAAACAGTCCAATGGCTGTAGCTGGGTACAAGCAAGGGCACCCAGCAAAAGCACAGATGATTTGATTGCCTGACAGGCAGGCTTGAAAGCAGACAGGCAATTTGGTTTGGGAAACATAAACAGCAACACATTTGGGGAGAAAATGAAAATCCCAATTCCTGAACGACTCCCACTGCTGTTTGTGCATGGCCAAACAGCCAGCTCACTCTGGAGGGAGAAAATGGGGTGAAGACCTCTTAGAAAGGATCACTAGGACATGTGGGTCTGTCTGGCTGAGACACTCTCCACCTCTACCACGAATGGCATGATTCCATATCCATGGAAGCAACTAGGAATGGGCAGCAGCACCTGTTTTGTTACAAAACACCCAAGCACCTTCCATTTTTCAAAGCGTTCATCCTAGGGCAAGTTGAAATCCTGTGTTGCTATTTTTACCAAATGTGGAGATTTACAGGAAAAAACAACGTTGTCTCGAGATCTCTGAAGGATTCACAATGGAATCAAAGAGCTTGGTGCTGCTTTTGATGGAGAAACCACCTACAAGGCATATGTTTTTTGACACGCTCCGAAACGGTCACTGGAAAGAGCTCTAACCATCAATGCTTTCTTATTATCATAGTTATGCACTGTGCTGGAAGTTTAATTACAGAAACTATCAATGCAACAGGAGATAAACACTTTGCTTTTGAAGGGAATTAATTTATTTGGAGATCTACATCACACAGGCACACTGCTGGAGATCCAAGCAATGCCTGACCTCAATATCGTTAAATCGTGCCCCGGGGAAGCTCTCCTGGATTTTAAATACTTATTTTAAGAACAAACTTCCTTCTTCTGAAAAAAAGCCACGTTTAAACACCGGCGATGCCCCAAAAGCTCCAGTTCTAGTTGTTTTCTTGGAAAACCAGCAATCCACAGACATAAAAGAGGCAACTTTGTGACATTTTGGGGAAAGGAAGAGGAAGGAACCTGGCAACCCCTAAGGAGAGGGCAGTGGGAAAAGCTGCAGGGAAATGCCAAGGCTCCCGTGCTTTGGAGGAGTCATGAGGCATCCTGGCTTGGAGTTCCCAGGTTCCCATTGAAGATTCCTGTCCTATAAAACCTTTCACTGTGGGATCATGCACAAAGCAGACCTGCTACAGCCGCCTCAGGAGAAGCACAGCTGCCCAGATGTTGCATAGTAGCCAGAGGCGTCCGAGGAGAACCTCTGGGAGAGATGCACCGAGTCCAGCTGCACCTCCCCGAAGTGGAAGTTCTCGAAGAGCTGAAAGGAAGAAGAAAAAAAACACTTGAAGGGCACCAGAGAAATGGAGCCTGCAGCTGGCCCATGGCTCTCTTGCAGGAGCTGGCCTGTCAAAAGCCTCTATTCACAGACTGGTTTTGCCTTTAAATCAAAGTGTTCTTTACGTTATTTTTCCCACTAAAGACTGCGCTTGAACTCTTTTTATCTACAGCAGCAGCTGCTCAAACCTCCCCTGTTTTGCTGCCTGTGTCACTGAGGGAGCGTGGGGAGGCTGTTCACTGCTCTGGAGGCACCACCCCCGGGTGGCTCTCGAGGTCGCAGGCTCTGCAGGAGCAAGGTTTGAGGCCAGGAGGTTTGCACCAATTCAGGCCACAGGATGCAGGACTTAACAGCTACAGCTCAGTCCTAATTCAAACTAGCAGGGCTGGAGGCACAAGGCTCCTCATCCCAGCACTGACCCCGCTTTGTTCAACAAATCCGTCTTTGTTCAGCAAAGACTTGAGTGCAAATTAAGGAAAGCAAGCCAACTCCGGCGCCCGGGGGGTGTGTCCCTGCCCATTAATCCAATCCACGAAGCAGACCAAAAAAATGACATCAGAATTTCTTACACGAAGTTATTGCTGGAAAAGCATCGTGTCCAAGCACAAAGTGCTCCTCCCGTTCCATTAAGCAGCAGGAAATTGCTCTACCTGGGAACATCAGCTGTGCCTCAGGAAAAGCTTCTCGGTGGAGATGCTAATTTGGAAGCTCTGTTTAACCAGAGAGCTGTGAGTCACTGAGAACCTGAGCAGTGACTTCTCCTCACCTTGGAGATCTCCAAAATGTCCATTCCATCTGTCTCCTATTCAATTTTCTATCTGTCCCTGCAGGCGTGGGCTTGAGACAATCCCACAGCCCTTCCTGCCCTTACAGAAGGCAAGAAGGAAAGCCAACACATTAATCCTCCTGGAGCCAATGGTGCATCAATTCCTCCATAGAGGGACTGACTGAAATCCCAAATAACTACTTAGCATCTGAAAGGCTGCACTTCACCTCCTCCAAAGAAGCATTTGGCTCTGCCTGGCACTGATTTGGGCACAACTGCTCCTTTGTTGGTTGTCCCAAGAGTATTCTATTTTGTAAATACCCTTTTTTCCAGAGGAGACCAGCTAGTTTTCTTTCAGGACAATTCCTGGGTTTGCTGTCACTCCACAAAGGAAAAGAGCCATAGGGAAAGTGATTCCCTGCCCGTCTTGGGGCAGAGCAAGAGACCCCAGGGCAGTAGCATGGCCTCAAGGGACACTGAATGGTGGCTCCACGGGGTCACTGCCCTAAAGAAGAGCAGCCTGCAGAAAAGAAGCTGTGCTAAGGAAGCATCTCAAACCGGGAGAGGAGGAAAACAGAGGAAGAGAAATGACAACAGTCACACAAACTCCATTTCATACAATTAAAGATTTATACAAGAAAGATTAATTATGTTCCCAAAAGCCTGTGTCGTTCATGTTGGAGGATAAAATGTCTCATTAATAAGAGATGGCAGTAAAAAGGGGTTGGTCACCTTTCTCTTTGTTTTGGCTGACCTCAGAAGGCAGGATGGTTTCCTGCTCTCCAGGGCTCCCTGCAGTGCTCTGCCACTGTGCCCACTCACCCCAAACCTTCACACCTGTCCCTGTCACAGTGGCTGTTCGCACTGTCACTCCTTTCCATCACAGAGCACTCTCCACCCAGGAAAAACAGAAATCACCTCTCTCTTGATTCCTAACAGAGAGAGAGGTAGGTGTGCTGGTAAGCAAGAAATACTAGGGTTTGAAGAGGGCCCCCTCCAGTGCCTAAAGGAGCTCCAAGGGAGCTGGACAGGGACCTTGGACAAGGGCATAGAGTCATGGGACAAAGAGGAATGGCTTCCCACTGCCGGAGCATGATTCAGACATTAGAAAGAAATTCCTCCATGTGAGGTGAGGAGGCCCTGGCACAGGGTGCCCAGAGGAGCTGTGGCTGCCCTGTCCCTGGACATGTGCAAGGCCAGGTTAGATGGGACTTGGAGAACTCTGGTCTAAGGAGTCCCTGCCCATGTCAAGAGGGATGGAGCAAGGTGGACTTTAAGGCGGTCCCTTCCAACACAAACCATTCCAGGATTCTGTGAAGAAGACAAATTAAATGCTGGGATGTGCCAGACCCATCAGCAGCGCTAGAAGTCAAACCAAAGGAAGAGTTTTGTTTGTGCTATTGCTGCACACCACGACCTGTTTTTCTTACTAAACACATGTACTTCAAAGCAAAAATTAGTTAATGAGACAAACCGTCCCCAAGCCCCTCTTGTCTCACACAGCCTCAGGCACGTCACAGCAGAAGGATGACTGGGAAGCCCCAGAAGACACTGCCCAGGTCAAGGGCCCTCCATTTGTACACTGCTAAAAGTGCAGCAAAGCCATTGTACCAAAGCACTTTGTATTCCCTTGGCTTTTATAAGACTCACCTCCTCCCATGTGTTCAAGCAGCTGTGTGTTTCCCAAGGAGGAACGCTGCTAGAACTATTGATTTTTGGTAATGTGGCTGTACTTTCTGAGAGTAAACATGCTACAAGATTTAGAGGACAACCACAGACACTTTTTTCTGCTCTTGTTTCAGGCCGGCTCCTCACCGATGCTCCTGTGCTCCCTGAGGCTTCCCACAACAGAAGCCACCAGACTCCAGGCATGGAGACCACTGCACAACTGAGACCTGCCTCAAGCAGTGTGGAGAGAGGCCCCTCAAACATCATCCTCCAGGACCTCTGAAACATCAGGAATCCTCCAAGACCTCTGGAACACCAGGAGGTGGCTTCCCATCACGAAAGCATCCTGTGCTTGGGTCCCTGAGGACTTGGGAAGAAGTTGCAGAGAGCCAAGCCTCTGCTTTTGACTTTCACTTCTATTTATCTTGAGGAGAAGCCAAGCAGAGCCAAGAAAGATATTTATAACTCCCCCTTCTCCCCAGCCACCACGGAAACGCTCTGGTTTCGGAGGAGCCCTGGAGCACAGCTGATGAAATGCCTCCTGGGAAAGCATCTTGGCATTTTTTATTCTGCACCAGGAAAAGAAGGTACTTGGAGGTTGTTGCCCTTCAGAAACAACCACTGATAACCCCAAGATTGGCTGACTCCCCTTCCTGTCCTTTCCTATGGCTGCCAAGGGCCCACCTTTCCCTGAAAAGGCTGCAGGGAACACGAGGAGATGTGGATCAGGAGCAGCCAGGAGGGAGGCAGGGGAGGAGAAATGCAATCGCCCGCAGAGCCGTGTCATTTGATTGGAGTGGGACGCGAGGCTCAGCAGAAGCACAGTAATTCTATAAATCCAAGCATGCCAAAGGATTTATGTCCTCGATGCCCAAGGAATAAATAAGAGGATGGAGGCTGAGATTTTTTTTTTTTTAAGTATTATAAATGAGAATGAACCTGATGGAGGTAAAGGTCAGCTTACAGAATCAACACCAAGCATGCAGTGCAAGCTACTAACTCCCATCAAGGGAATAGCACTTAGAGGACTAAGTGCCCTCCATCTCCCTGCTGCCTTCCCAAATTGAATTAGAATGGAATAAGGAAAGAGCACTGTTAACTCTTAACCCCAGACCCAGCACCTCCAAGCAAACGCTCCAGGGATGTGCCCTGCCTTTCAAGCCACGGCCAACGGTTTGGGAAATGCTCAGCGAGGATGCCTGAATCTCCCATGGGGACAGAGCAGGTGCCTGGAGAGTGGCAGCAGCAGCAGCATCCCAGGATCTGCGGGGGATGGCACAGACTACAGCCACACTGCCCTCCCCAAAAGCCTTGAGCTCCCAAGAGGAGAGAACTGGATGATGGATAACCCGTATTTCACAGGTCAGCCTGCAAACTACCGCAGGCCCAAGCGCTCCTCCCTCTCTCTCTCCTGTCCTGGGGACTGGGTCCAAGGACACACCACTCAGGTCATGATGAAAGGCAGGCAGCCCTGTGGTAGCTCCCAGAAAGCAAGTTTTTCTCCACTTCTCCCCCCAAAGTCGTTTATCCTGAGCCAGGAAAAGCCAGCAGCACCACTGTCTTTTCTGACACCACATTTTCTCCCATTTAAGACCATTCTGTTCAGATGCTGGAAACCCTTTTTCCTCTGAGGTCCGTTCCCCTCGATTACCCACAAATTACCCAGCAGACCTCCCCTGGGATGAGACAACCATTTTCTGAAGGAAGACAAAAGGCTGAAGACTTGTTTTGGGAGAGATGGAATCACACATCAAACCACTCGCTCCGCGTACAAACTTCAACCCCTAAACCACAACAACTTCCTTATCAAAGGCAGAGCAACAGATCAAACCCAGGATGCCTCTTTGCCACGTTTTCTTCCCCTTTTTAAGCCTGTGAAGTAGGTTTTGCTGAGGCAAGGAGGAGTATGACTCCTCAATGAAGAAGTTAAAACAGGCGCCTAAACGATGTCGTGTTCCCAAGTGCGGGTGTTTGTCAAGCTGTCCTCCTCGGGGGGCTCGCTTCCCACAGACAACCCTCCTGGAATGAGACAGCACCTCTGTGTTCCAGCCTGGGAACAACAGCAATAAATCACAGCTAATCCACACAAGGACAGCAGTGATGTGTTTCAGCTCTGGTTATGAAGAGCGGAGGTGCCAACGCAAACTGGGGCTTTTATATCACCTGTCACGGGCTCAACAAGCATGAGAAATATTAATGGATTCAGCTGGAGAAGCATTGGGAAGTGGGAGGACAAAGTAAGTCCACGGAAAGGAAGGGAGTCAAAGGTATTTAAAACTTCCTTCACGTAATCTCTGGCTCACATTCACGCTGCCTTGGCCTGTATTTTGCCACTACCATCAGGATTATTGATCAGTTTTTAAAGCCTTACATCGTTTACAGTAGTCAGCCAAAAGAAGACCCATCCTGAATTAATAAAAAGTCCAAGCAGCTCTGCTGAGAGCCTCGGAAATGCCGAGGGAGCAACAACTCACTGCAATGCCTTGCAATTAAAAATTCCCACTAACAAGCAGCGATACCACGAGATAAAATGGATGTGCATACACACACACACATCCCTGGAGTGGGGAGTTCTGCTGTGAACTCCAGCCCCAGAAAGCAGTGCCTTAGGGCTGGGCTATTATAGATCAACAGCACAAAACTGTCCCCGGTGACTCAGCGCTCGCCGTGTAACGTCATTAGCCTGTGACAATCCGCCTCACAAACCCCTGCTGCCCTCAGCAGGGAGCTGAGGGAGGGTCCTGTTTTCCATATCTGGAATGAACACAGAAATTAGCAACTTCGGAGAGGCTGGGAGGAAGAGGCTCGTAGCTCCAGGAGCCTACGGCTGTGGATGTGCTCGCTGTCATTCCAGCTGCGTGGTCCATGCTGAGGATGGGACGCCAGCAATCCTTCCTCTGCTGTTTCTCCTGGGTGGAAGATGTCTATCCACTCCAAGATCCCATCCAGGAAGGGTGTGAACAGGCTGAGCACCACTGGGATCTGCCTCCACGGTAGAGCACGTGCAGAAGGATCACGCTGACAGACAGCCCAGCGCTGGGAATCGGGGTCTGGCAGCCGACAGCAGTGCACGGAGAGCTCCAAGCAGGAGATGAAATGGAGGCTTTGGAGGAGCTGGAGGCTTTGCAGCTTCAGCTGCTCTGCACAAAGTGACAACACTCACCAGCTCACCCGGCGGCAGCACAGCCCCAGCGTGTCCTCATCGGGAGCAGCGGTGAAGGAGGGGACAGGCTCGGAAAGCCAGGAGATTTCTGCTGGAAATCAGCATGTTACGGTGCTGTTATTCCCTTCAGGGAAGGGGAGGAACAAACAAAATCCCAGGCACCCTCTGACAAGCATGGAGAAAAATTAAGTGGCGTTTCTGAAGAGGTGCCTCAACACAGAGCAACAAAACCTGTTTATCTGCAGACTTTCTGCGCTCTCCCCTGGAAATTTTTCCACCTCATAAGGGATGATATATTTGAATTCAAGTTTGTATAACACAGCTTGGGATGTATAACACAGCTTGGGATGGAAAACATTGGAGAAGAGCAGAGAACAATAACCCTTCCAAATCATCTGGCTAAAACACAACCACAGTTCCCATGCCAGACATAGCAGGAAGGTGCTGACTCCTCAGCAAACTGCTGGATTACTGATACCAGCACCAGGCAAAAAGGGTTGATGGAGGAAATGGCAAAAACATGGAAAGATTGAAAATCTTCAAAAATTAAATTGTGACATGTGAAAGTAACACTCAGAAACACTGATGGACTCTAAGAGAGTCCACTGAACTCCAGAGAACTCTGTCCATCTGAGTTCCTCCGATTAACCTCCTTTGCTGCACAAACCACAGCCTCCAATCCTGCTTTTGGGATTCCACTTGTTGAACGCACCTCAGTCCTGCTGCCTCCCACACAGACCTGCCAGGACCTCTCCAGAAGGCTATTATCTCCACAGCTGCCACAGTTCCCAGGTTGCAGTATGTGCTGGCAGAGCTCCTTCTTCCTCATCCCAAAAAATTCACCAAACCCAATCCCAGCTGTGACCCAAACTCCCCCAAACCATGACAAACAAACCCCAAACCAAAGCCCATGGTGGCTCCCAGAAGATGAGACACAACCAGGGAAATTGTCAAGATCTGGGAAGTTTGTTAAATGAGTAGATTCTTTTTCCTTCTATTTCTGACTTCCAAAATTTTCTGCAACAATTTGGTGCCAAAAAAAGAAATACCTGATTCCCAAGTTATTCACCCTGGACAACACTCCACCAATGATTATCTGTCAGAGGTTTAATTGTGCTTGGAAGCTTGCCAGGAATAATGCATGAGAAGCATAGGAAAAGCAGGCAGGCATTCATCCAGGAAGGCAGCTCTTCCCAGCATTCCCAACCTCCTCCCCAAATTAGCAACTGCTTCCTTTCCATGGCTTTTTAAATGATGGCTGGCTGGCCATCCAACATATTCCAAGACTGACCAGGTGTCACAGTCTTGGAAAATGTTGTGCAGAGTCATAAGGGTGGAAGTTGGGTAGGAAGGACAGAGAGGGTAGTTGTCACCTGGGCTGTCCCCACCAGCACCAGCCACAAGGCTGCAGACTGTTTTGTTCTGCAAGTGTGCAGCTGGCTCTGGAGTGTCTCTCCATCCCCAATATAGCATCCAGTCCTTCCACATGGATAATGCAAGTAACAGCCCTTCCCCTCTCCTTTTCTTCCAGCCTCTGGCAAGATTTAAAAGGCAGCAGCTGAGACCTTTTCACCTCATCTCCCTTAGGAAGAATAAAGCAGGCAGACTTCAGGAGGGAGAAAATCTTGTGTCATAGAAGTCCCAGTGGCCTCTCTCTTAGGAGATACCCAAGTCAGAGCAATCTGCTGTGACACAGGAAAATCCCCTACAATTAAATAACTGGTGCAGTCCCTTGAAAACAACATAACCATCTCTCTCTGGCAAAGTACCACCAACATAAGAAGCAGCAGCAAGTTCATGGAGAAAGATCCAAGGTGCATGATGGGAGATTTCCTTTTTATATTTTTATTTCCTGAGCCAACGTAAATGCCATGTAAACGCCAAGAAGCTCTTGGTACGTTCACAGATGCCATCTCATGGGTGTTCTGCACTCATTCCATGTAGGAATCATGGAGTGACTAACTGAAGAAAGGACCAGCAAAGGTCATTGGCTCCATCATCCTCCCCTTCTCCAAGGCAGGAGGAGCTTGGTGGTGGCAGATCCTGGATTAACATCTCTGCTCCCTCAAAACAATCAGGGCCCCCTTTTCCCAGCTCCTCTAGAGCAGTGCTTCCTCATCCTGCTCTTTACAAAGATTTTCCTAATCCCTTGCTGCAATTTAAGCCCATTATTTATCATTTTATCATTCACTACTGGCAAAAGCATTCCCAACTTCCAAGAGTGTTTCCTACGTGCTGCCCTCCTTCCCCTTATCAGCCTTGAAACAACTCTTTCAGCCCCAGCTTGCAGACATTTTTTACCCCTCCAATTATCTTACTGTCATCCCCTGAGCTCTTTGCACCCATCCACGGTACCAAAAACTGGACAAATCCTTCAGCTAAGCATAGTCAGAGGTTTACTTTAAGGACATTTGCCTCTTTTCTTTATTTCCATGGGCTGGCTCAGTCTGGAGCAGCCCCCCATAAGCCAAACCCTGGCGTGTCAGGCTGGTACTGAGGAATTTCTCCATCCTACACCGGCGCCACTGCTCCCTCCTGGACCTGTCCTTGTTTGCAGCTGCCTGTTTGTTTCTGCCTGATTTCCCAACATTGTTGGGAGCTCTGTTCCCTCCTACTCACATGTGCAATATTCCTGCCTCTCCCCAGCTGGGTTTCACCTGCAGACCTCAGAGTGTATTTCATGCTGCCTGTAACACCCTCCTGACCTCCACGGGTGGGACGAGTACGAGGTTTCCAGCTCTGTGAATATGGAAGCAGCTGATCCTTCTCTGAGTGCTGCCATGTGAAACCTCAGCTCTTCATAAAATTGGAGCAAACCCACCTCAGCTGCCAGAGGGTGATGCAGCAGTGGGGAGGGTGACATTCAGCAATAGTCTAAATTAATCTGTCAGGCTGGATTTTTTTCAAATAGAACTGTTCAGGGCCGGGTGCAGGGCTTTGTTCAGCTGAGATCCCCTCCCTCCAGGATCCCCCCCTCCCTCACAAATCTAGTGGTGCTCCTGCCACTGCCATGCTGCAAAACCTTTGCTATTGCTCACAGTTTTGGGTCTGTTCCCCCCATCACAAACCCATGAAAATTCATGTGCTTCAGGAAATCAAACCCCAGTTGCTATGGTGAAAGGCATTCTGCAAACTAAGAAACAAATACAAGTGGGACATTTGGAGGTTACCAGATTTTTGCATGTCTTTCAGACAAGCATAAAAACCCTTTCAGCAAATTAAAGGATCCGATAAGATCCCAGACCTACACCTCAAACGTGAGGGATTTACAGTACAACTTACAAACACTGCATTTCTCTACAGAAGCCTCATCCCCGTGGCTCCTGTTACAGCAAATGCAGCAACAGTTTCTAAGAGCTGGGCTTTGCCTTTGCTGCAGAGATGGCAGGAGGCTTGAGATGCATCCGGGAATACCAGGACAAGGAACTCCCATCAGTGTGACCTCTCACTACGCCCACCAAAAACCAAGAGGAGGAGTCTAGCTACAAAGCCAGTAAATTAATTCAGACAGACACAGAAAATTATCCAGCAGAAGGGTCATGGCACCTTTGGGATGAGCTGCCTACTTTTGCTAATCAGTGGGCTGGGGTTTTTTGCATTTAATGTGCTGGGTCCTTGCCTTCTATTAAGGTGCTGCTGTAATTCAACCCCTGCCAGGTCCACAAAGAAAAATCACCTTCTTAAGATCAAAGAGGTGACACTGCCCTGGCTGGCTGGTGGCACAACAGGGATCTCAGGGAAGTGAGATGGGGGGATGCTCACTGGGTGGGAGGCAGAGGCACACACAGAACCTCCAAAAGGCTCAGTTGCTGGCCTGGGTGGGAGTGCAGCAGTGCAGGGGCAAGAGGATTCAGAGACTCTCAACAAACCCTCTTCTAGCTCTCACAGTTCCTGCTAAAATTAGTCAGAGGGGTGTAGAGCACCTCTGAGAGGAAAAAAAAGCTTCTCCTTTTCTTGGTAAGGTCACCAAAGAGATCTCTGTCATGCAAAGGCAGCACAAAACCTTCTGCACTGCCTTCTCCTCAGTGCAGTGGTTCAGCCTTCCCCCAAAACCTCCAACACTGCCTCCAAGGCCCGAACACTCCAACAAAGATATCTTCCCTCCTTTGTCTGCTGTGATTTTTCAAATGCCACTTCAGATTCCTGTTTCATCAAATGCAAATGAATATGGCTTTTTCTCCCCCTGAAGAATATAATTCGCAGGAAAGCATTTTCACAGCAACCCCAATTTAATCTCCTTTTTTTTCCCCGTGATTATACAAACTGATCTCCAGTCTCATCTGCTCAACTGTCACATCCTCCCATCCCACTGTTGCTCTAATTGCACACTGCTGAGCCCCCTCGATTGTTCCGGTACCTCTTGGTAATGGCAGGAATTCTCCCCTCTGCAAAGTGGCACCACAGCCTTTCACTTCTGCTTTTGATTCTTCTGTAATAACGAGGTGAGGAAAGCACTGGCTTATTTCTGAGATACTGATGTTGCACCACAATCTCCTACTCAGTCTCTCCTCACCCCAGTCGATTTTTTGTTTGGTATTTTTAACGCTAAACTTTCCAAGCAGCCACCTCCTGTTAGGTATTTGTTCCGGCTGTCAGTCCTATTTTAGATCTACATCTTTACCACCTTGCTGAGGATAACAAGATGTTCTTACCCTTTCTGAACACCAGACAGTCTTGATCCTCACCTAACATCGGTTCTTTGGCTCTTTGATATCACCTCAGCCTAGAAATACATCAGGAAAAGACTCAGCCTCCTTAAATCCACAAACAAAAATCACACAAAAGGCCGGGACTCCAATGGCTGCAAAACACAAGACACACTCCTCATCTGCAAGTGGAGCTGGCTCTGCACAGGGGCAGATGTTCATTTCTTTAGAGCTTGGTGCACTTGGGGTATTTTGAGGGTCAGGGGTTTATTCAGGCCAAGGTTTTTCTTTTCCATTGCACCTCTGAAAATGTCTGTGGCATTGCATCAAATGTTTTAAACTGAACTACTGCATGCCACAGCCACTGCACTGCTCTTACCCAGCAGGACAGACACAGTGACAGGGAACACCACTGGCTCTCCAGAGTATCAGACAGTAAATGCACTTTCCACCTGCTCCCTGTGAAAGCAGGTACAGTGCCATAACTCAATACACCTGTGCAGGCCTCAAAAGAGAAGGAGCCTCATCAAATGATGCCTTATCTGACCTAGAAGCCCTCCCTGGGCACTCTTGCAGCCCTGCTGCTGGACCAGGGCATGGCAGCATGTGTTACCACCTTGGCTGATCCCACTCCCAGTCTTCCATCCCAGCTTAAAGTCTCCCCTAATGCCCTAAAGACATAAGATGTGCAGCTTTCTGCTGCTGTACCTCAGTAGCTGTTCCCTCAATATTTAATCTTGTAAGCTGTTAATGCACGGATCTGTGCTAAGCAGCGGAGTTCAGCTTTTTCTGCACTCAGAATTTGCTTCCTTCTTGTTTGAACGTGGCAAAGGCCATTCATTTACTTCTCAGACCTCAACTCGAGCCAAAATTCAGTCCATTTTGACCCAGTGAGAGTCCAGGTGGTTTTCTTCCTTTCCCTTAAATGTGCAACAGAAATTTTTGGCCGGGCGGCCCTTTTGCATTTCTTTTCATTTTGATTTATTCACTGCAGCCTTAGTCAGAATTTTTTTCTTTTCCCCCCGACTAAACAAAAATAAATAAAAGCCCGGAGGCAGCGCAGCCTCGTCTCCGGAGGTGCCGGCAGCTGCCCCGGCCGCCTCCGTGCCAGCGCTGTGCCAGCTGCGGCGCAGGGCACGCGGCCACCGCCAGCACACGGCAGGGAGCTGCCAGCCTGCCATCTCCCCCAGGCCTGGCCCGGCCCGAGCTGACAGGGCCCTTCAGCTGGGAATTGCTGCCTCCTCCCTCCGCTCTCCCAGAGATGAGACACTTTGCCCCTGACCGCAGCACGGTTTCGGTGCGTGACTGGGATGCTCAAAGCCAGCCTAGAAGGAATACGTATTGCTCTGTACTAAGTGGTCCGTGAAGCATCCCCAGCTTTTTTGGACTAGACCAGAGAGGTGCAAAGACAAAGTTTTGTTGGACACAAATCTATTGGGTCACGCAGCCCCTTGGGCTCCCAGCTCCACCTATGCCAGGAAGCCTTTTTCAGGGGTATTCTTCAAGACAGAAGCAATTTAAACTCCCAAACGCAAGTCATCCTACAGGATCTATTTTCTGAGCAGTGTGGGAAGGTACCGGCCTGCACAACCGTTTATTAGCACAAATAGGAGTGTATGTTTAACTCTGAGGAACGGGTAGAACAAAGGATTATTAAATAAAATTCTGATTAGTTCAGCTGAAAGCAAAATACCAGCTGGAGCCTGGTGTAGCGCAGGCATGTTATCAGCAAACATGTGCTGCCAGCGCATCTGCACACACACACACACACCCCAGCTCTGACCATGGGGAGCCTCAGCCTGGAACAGCAGAGCCACAGCGCTTCCATCATGTTCTGTGCTCTGATAGCTCCAGTCCTGCCCTGAGCCTTTGGCCCTACATGGCTGCACAACGGGAATGAGAGAGATGAAACCCGAGTTTTCCCACTTACCCTCCTACCAGCAGCCATGCTTTGTTAGCATTCCAAGTGGGAACACAGCCACTCAGCGCAGCTATCACAGAGTCCCACTGCCTGGAATCACATGCGGGGCACATGGCTCTCCCTCCCACTAGCCTGCCTAACTGCAGCCATATTCATTAACAGCCCGTCGTTTAGATCCTGGTGCAAAAGTTAATGAAGGCACTTTGCGAGAGGGCAGCCTCCCCAGCACAAGATAAATAATGGATATAAAAGCAGGCTGGGAGGGAACTGGCGCATCCCTGCAAGGTCATGCTGGAATGCATCAGTGGCTCACTGAGGCTGGGCTCCTCGGCTAAGAAGCCTGGAGCTATTTATGACTCATGTAATTAATTAATGCCAACGGGCGTTCTGCTGCAGGCACGTGGGAGACCAAAGGGAAATACGAAGCGGGCAGGTTAGGAAATGTAGTGGAGGTGGGAGAGAAGGATGACATTTCTTGTGGCAAGACATGCTTTGAAGTAATTACCAGCAGTCCAAACAGCCAGCAGCTCTTTCGGCTACGTCAGTACAAAATCAATTAGGAGCTTTAAAAATGCATCGGGCTCATATTTCCGAGAGCATCAAGAATAAGAAGTAGCCTCGGAAGGAGAGCAGTTGCTTTCCAATCACCGTAAGACCCTTCCCCAGCTCCTCAGACCCCACAAATGGTGTGACCAGCAGAGGGAGCATCGTTAATACCGTCCCAATCACAAACGGTTTGGGATGAGAGCACGGAGGAAGACTCACAGTTTGATTTTATGTGTCTCTAAAGCCTGAGGATGAGTTTAACAGAAGCAGGAGAAAAGAGCGAAGGTAAACGTGGAGAAAGCAGAGTCCTGTAGGCACTCAGGGCTCCTGACACGCACCTCCCCCTTCCAGAGCCGGCTCTCCCAACACTGGGAGCTATCCAAAACTGCAGATCACATCAAGAAAGGCACCAGGGCTGTGGCTTCTCTGCTCCAGCTTGCAATACTGCAGTCTCACACTGCACACTCAACATGTGGTAACGCTGAGTCATGACACCATGCTCACACAGACCGTTTGAGGACAATAAGAGCTTAACCTAATTTTGTCCCTTTGTTTGTCCTCTGCACACAGATCAATCAGTTCCACTCCCTGCCCTCACATCTCCCTGCATCCAGTGCCTGATACATTATTAAGACTGTAAATACAAATAAAGTGCACTCTTCCCCTCCTCTGGGAGGGCTTTAAAGTCCTTCTGGGTTGTCCATCTCCCACCCAGCCTGCATCCTCTTTCATGTCTCTTCATTGCCAGAATATCTTCTTACTGTTCCCAAATGTATCCATGCATTGTCCTCGCTCCCTCTTATCAGAGCTGCCTGCAACAAATCCTCTCACACAATGAGGATTGCAAATTTGCTTACAAGACGGCGCAGTTTTCCATTTCTGCTCCTCTGTGCATCTCTTTTCTCTCTGGACACTTGCAGGGGTCAAGCACCACAGCATCAGTCTGCCACAGCCATCTGGATGAGCAGCAGAGGCTGCCTGCAGTCTCAACCCTGGTTGGCAAAGCCTGGGAGTCTGCAGCATGCTCCTCTTTGAGCCTTACCCAACCTCCACAGTCTGGGGGATCGTGTTTTCTACCCTCTCATCACTGCCAAAGCCCTCAGATCCTGGTGGGACTCCCTACCACTACCTGCTATTTTTCTGGAGCAAATCAATAGCAGAGATTAAAAACAAGAAGAAAAGAGTAAGTGAAATGAGAGTGGGGTTTAGTTTCATTAATATATATGAGTAGAACAGGAGCAACCAAGTGCTTCTTTCTGGTGGGCTGAGAATCAACTCGAGCCTGAGTCTCCAGGGTAAAACAGGAGCGAAGTAAACGACAACATGAACACCCACTTAGCATTTGTGCTTCATATTCCTGCCCTGAGCCTCAGCAGCTTTAGGAATGCTCCTGTTAAATACTGTAATGCTCCCAATTACGAGTGATCTGGACTGTTTCCTTTCTAAACAGGTTCCCCCCCCCCCCCCCCCAGCCCCAAGAGATCCCATAAGCCTAAGACAAAAGCAGTGTTGAAGAGGTGTTTCAACCTCTTTTGGCTATACAATATCCATAGCTGGCTCCATTTCCCTAATTGTTTCATACTGACCTTGAGGATATTTTGGCCATTAAATGACTCCCTCTCCTTGAAAGATGATTTACCAGTCATTGTGTTGTTTCGTTCTTCAGCTGTAGAGAGAAAAGCCACCACCAGAATGAGCTTCAGATGGGAGAACTCTGTGTGCTGTACTTCACCCCCCACTCTGTCCCTCCCCAAAGTCAGCTGTCAGCTAACAAACCATCTTTGCCCAGTTCTCAGCGCAAAAAAAACCCACTTCCACTTGGATTTTAGGAGGAAAAGGGCCGGAATTGGTGCCTCTATTGGGATCACCTCTGTTACCTAGAGGAAAGGCCCTAAATCACAGCTACTGCCATGGTGATTCTGTAGGGCTGACTGCTCAGTGCAACACACCTGCTTCTCCCTGGCTCGTTTTCACCCCCATCCTGCCATGTCAGGGTGCGAGACAGGCCTGGAACAGCACCAAATTCCAGGCTGAGCATGCCAGCACAATGCCAGGTGGGACGCGGACGGCACCGACACAAACCTCTGCTCCCTGCACCGTACGTGTGGTGTGGATGCTTCTGCAGGGTGGGCATGCAGCCACACACACTCACAGACATTCAGAATAGCAACCTAGGCCTACAGCAACTGCCAAAAGCCTACGTCTGAGATCCATTTCCCCAGAGCACGGCTGGGGTTTTATATAATCCCCAGGTACATGATCTGTTCTTTCCACAGGACCTCTGCCTCACTCGGTGAATATATTCGGTATTTCTTTTTCATCTCCATCATTAACTATGAAGTTCCCCTCACATCCAGCTTGCTGTTCAAATCCTGCATGGAATACAAAGAGACTTCTATGGCTGCCTGCGGAATGCTGCCGGAATGCTCTCCCCATTGTGTCTGAATGCCTGGCATGCCTCATGGGGTTGTGCAGAATATAGACTCAGGATGCCAGACCTAGCTGCCCATGTGCCTCCCCTCACACAGAGCCACATCAGCACTCTGGGGTCACATTTTCAGGGCTCAGTTTGAGAGAGCCCATCTTTACAGGGTTTCTACACCCTGGGTGTGCTTGTTTGACTTCAGCAGCGGTCAGACCCAAAACCTGCCCTGAAAATGATGACATAAATCACCTGCTGTTATCACTGTCCCTGCAGAGATTCAGAGAGGCAACAGCTAAAGAATTCTTGACACAACCTATTGCAGTGCACAGTGCCAGAGCACACACGTTTGCACATGGAGAACAGGCTGTAACACACTGCCCCTCCCCAAGGATGATGCTTTTAGGGCTGCTTTATAAAGTAATGTGATCAGAAGGATGCCACAGACAGCCAGAGCAGACAATCATTTGGCAGAGACAGCAGACGCCATACACTCAAGAATAGCTCACATTCAGCTTTGCATCACATTCATCCGTCTGCATCTGATTTAAGGAGAAAGACAATTGAATCACTTTCCTAAAGAAATGGGCAATCTCTGAGTTAACCAAAGAGGATTATGTTTTCATCTTGTCTGAAGGTCAGCACAACACACGGAGTTGTTACCCAGTTTCAATTTAACACTGGGACACAGAGAGCCCAAGATGTCACCTCCATGAGGAGCAGCTGAGGTCACTCGCTCTGTTCAGCCTGAGGGAGACTGAGGGGAGACCTCATCAGGGTCTGCAGCCTCCTCCCAAAGGGCAGTGCAGGAGCAGCTCTGATCTCTGCTCTCTGTGACCAGGGACAGGACCCAGGGGCATTGCTGGAGCTGTGCCAGAGGAGGTTGGATATTGGGAAAAGGTTCTTTGCTAAGAGGGAACACTGAACAGGCTCCCCAGGAAATGGTCAGAGCTCCAAGACTGCCAGAGCTTCAGGAGTGTTTGGACAACGCTCTCAGGCACAGGGTGGGATTGTTGGGGTGTCCTGGGCAGGGCTAGGAGCTGGACTGGATGATCCTTGTGGGTCCCTTCCCACTCAGGACATTCTATTATTCTACTTAAGCATATTTTTCCCTAGCCCAGATACTATGAGTGCTACTGAGTGCCAAGGTTTTGAATCTATGACTCGTGTTCATTGCTTTATTTTCTTCTGGGTTTTATCTGCAGATATCTCAACCCCCAGCCCTGTAGGTAAGAAAAGCACACTGAAAAAGCAAACAACAAAAGCATCTGCTGAGCAATGAGACTGCTTTAAATGCTTTTAGCAGCAAGGATGAAGGCTCTGTACGTACTTGGATCTTTCCTGAAGAGAGTGTTCATGACTGTGGCATGCAGCTTCACCCTATCCCATTCTTTAAGCATCAGGCCAGAGGCCACAAACCGCTCCACCAGCTGATCAGCAACCATCTGCAGCCTGGGAAGGCACAAAGAGAAAGAACAGGGCTGTGTAAAACAAGGAGCCTCTGCACCATCAGCTTTTGGCTTTTCAGCCAGGAGGGCAGCAAGTGTGAAATGAAGTCTCTGCATGCACACAGGAAAGAGAGCTAGTCCCTGATGGAAAGCCAGCAGAGGCATCAGGATTCAGCTCTAATGCAAAAAGTTGTGCAAAGCTTCCTCTGTGATCGCTTCTGCTGCAAATATTCCACGAGGAAGGGCAGATTGAGCACAGCAGAGAGCTCGCTCACAGTGACAGATGTTACTGGGAGCTGAAGGATGCATTTTTTTACTGCCAGGAAACACAATGTGACTCTCCTTGCAAATGCTAAAATCTGCACACCCGCAGGGGCTTGGGCACCTTGACTCCCAGAGGATCTGCTCAGGGACTGCTGCAGCCTGGCTCCTCTCTGTCCCAGATAACCAACCAGTCACTGTGCTTGCTTTCTGGGAGAGCCCAGAACACGGTGACTGGGGGCACAAACCCAGTCAGCACATCCTGGTGAACACTCCAGCTTTGGAGCTACTGAGCAAGCAAAATCCAAGGACTTATTCCCACCTTTGGGTCTGGCCTTGACTGTCAGGATCTGAGGGCAGACCCATCCTAGGACAGGCAGCAGGAGCAGGGATCAGAGCAATGCACTCATGTCTAAGGAGCTGAAAGAACTTCCAGGCTGCTGCTGTGCCCAAAAACTTTCTGCAGTGCCTGATTCTTACCAAAGGTAGAGACAATATGCCAGAATGAGAGCTTCCCATCTCCAAAAATAAGGCCAGAGGGTATTATGTCTATGCAGAAGAATCTGAGCTTCTCCCAGCACGTCCCAGGGATTACAGAGCTTTCTGCTCTGTGAGGTCCCACCATGTTGGTGTCCCAGCTGTGGCAGAGCGTGGCCTGTCCCCAGAGCCTGGGGCTGCCACGCTCTGGATGCCAGCTCCGACCCCACTGCTGGCTTTGGGCTGCCCCTCACGGGCTGCCAGCCCCCATGTGACCATTTCAAGACTCTCAAACTACCAATTGTCACGGCTTTCTACTATTTTCTGGCTTTACTTCAGTGATTTTTAAAATTAGCAGTGACAAAGATTAAATGAATATCATTACAGACAATACTAAAACAAATTAACAGAGAATAGCTCAAGTGAAAATGGTGCTTTATTACGTTATAAAGTTAATCAAGGAAATAAAACAAATTAGAATGAATTATAATGGAAATTATTTGCCATGTGGGAGGCATCAGAGCATGATCCCTCTTTCAGTCTGAGCCATTATATGTGCAGAAGGGCTTGCCAACCCCTAATTCTGTCTGCAGTTATGCAAGCTAAGTCAGGATAAATCAAATCTCCTGCTTTACAGCTTAAGCTGATCAAGATCATCCAAAGATCAGGAAGGAACTCCACCCCTCAGCCATGCCAGGAACTACACAGAGCTAACAGAACATCTTGCATGAGACAGGAAGGCACACACCTCTCTCTAGCACAGGCTGCAGCAGTCTGATCCAGCACAGGAAGCCACGTGGCTGCTGCTCTCCTCTAGTATTGGCCTTGGAGCTCAGAAACTGCTTTTCCATATCCCTAAGCAAGGCACAGAAGGTTTCAGCAGGCAAGGGGTTCAAGGAGCTGTTCAGCAATGACCTGTGTCACAGGCCAGAAAACAAAGCAGGGTTTTCTGGAGAGATCACCATTTGTCCTGTCTTTATAATCACTGCTAATCCAACACAGTTGGATCAGCTGGAATCTCAAAGGAAGGAAAAGCTGCTCTCCATCAACACAAAAATACCTCTTTTTTCCCTCTGCAAACCTAAGTGTTTTTCTGGATGCTTGCTAATAGCTAAGGAACTATATAAGGGGAGAAGTGCCAGATGAATGATATCAGGAGAAGGTGCTTCACCCAGATGGGGGTGGGGGCACTGAACAGGGAATTGTCACTGGCCCAAGGCTGCCAGAGCTCCAGGAGCATTTGGACAACACTTTCAGGGACAGAGTGGTGGTGTTGGTGTGTCCTGGCCAGAGCAAGGAGTTGGACTCAATGACCCTGATGGGTCCCTTCCAACTCAGCCTATTCTGTGAGTCTGTGAATTAATTTGCAGGTGAAGAGAGGACCAGCCTGGGCCAAGGATTAAAACTTCAAATTGCTTGGCCCTCTCTGAGCCTGCTGCTATGCAAAAAGCAAGCCTGGCAGTTTTCATGTACCATGCAAAGCACAAGGTCTGGCTTGGGTCAAAACCTCAGCTAACAGATCTCTGTGAAGGACAGTGGAGACATCAGTCCTTTCCTGGGGGGGTGGGGAGTGCTACTTTCAGATTCAAGGCAAGGTGGATTTGAAGACCTCCCTTCTCTCCCTCACCCAAAGCAGCTCTGCCAGCCCTGATGCACATCAGCACTTTCTCCAGCATTATGCCTAACTGGGTTCTCATCACACAGGATACAGCTGGCATCTGAAACAGAGCATGGTGCAAGTACCAACAATTTAAGCTGTCCCCAGAGGCAGGCAGACATCACTGTCAATTCAGGCCTCGCTTATGCTCTACAGGATTCCTCTCCCAGCTCCTCAGGCCACAGATTTATTTTCAGATGCGACCAGACTGGCAAGCACTGCACCTCAGAGAGAGCCAGAGCTCAGTGACTCAGGAGAAGAGGCCCAGACCTCAGCTCCCAGAGCTGGTATTTTTGATGCTCTCTACAACAAAACCCACTGAAGGGCATTTGAGTCATCCAGTGTCTGTCTCCATCTCATCTTTCCAAGTGTTTCTGCCCTCTTTCTCCCTGTGTTCTGTCTCCTGGCTGATCTCTGCCTTGCCCTGGTTCTCCACCCGCCCCATTTGTTTTTGTCTCACCTCTTTCAGGGTAGGACAGACTTCAAAGTGGAACAGCCAAGGAAAGGAAAATACTTCAGTTCCTACTGCCTCCCAGCAGTTCTTACATTTTTCATTTTCCCACTCATTTCCTTATCCCACTTCCGATCTCTTACTTCAACACAGCCTCTGAAGTGTGGTTTTAAGCAGGCCCCCTCCCCCTGGCATCTCCTCCAGCCCTCAGGGAAAGGATATGCCAGAACATTTCCCTTCTTCCCTGAGCCAGTCCCTGCTCACAGCCTCCCTCCTCCAGCTGCACTGCTCCATGCTCCTCTGCTAGCTCCTGCTAGCAATGGGGACAGACAACAAATGGCAGTGCTGTCAGACAAAGAAAAGGCTGAGGCTCAGAGACAGGAGGTAAAGCTCTTTTGGCTACCCCCCTTCCCTATTTCTGGCAACCAGCAGCACAGAGTACAACAGCTCTTATGTTAATCATAGAATCTACAATGGTTTGGGTTGGAAGAGGTGTTAAAGATCATCTTGTTCCAAACCCTGCCATGGGCAGAGACACCTTCCACTAGACCAGGGTGCTCCAAGCTCCATCTGTGTTTCCTCAGTCTTCCAGAAAGCACCAAGAGAAAAGAGGATGCTGCCACTGGTGATGTAGTCCTTGTCAAAACCAGGACAAAGGAAGGTTATCCAGACACTGCCACGTCCTGGGCAGTGCTGTTTGTAGAGCTGAAGCCATCAGCCACAGTGGTGAGCAGCACAAACACTCGAGCTGACACCAGCCAGGCTTCAAGATTTTGCAGCAGCAGCTCCAAGACATTTCACACCCAGCACCCATTCCAGGCTGCTACAGACACACAAACCAACTCTGTAATCAGGCCATGCTCTTCTGAGGACCTCCTGGGCCAACTGGGTTTTAAGAATAATTAAGTGCTGCAGAATACCCCAGGCTGTCCAGATTAATCTGGATTGCAGGTTGGGAACTAGACAGTAGAGGCCAAACCATCCTGCCTTCTAAGTCATCTCAGGAGTATCTCCTTGGCCATCTTATCCCTGTGTGAGCCGTGACTCCATTATTCAACCTGACAGACTGCTGCAGAAACAAACGACATCCTTCAGCTGCACCACCAGTGACTGATTTAAAGAGCAAACACATCACTGCCTTAACCGGCTCAGGAAGCAAGGATGACTTCATCTTTGTGACTGCTGGCCTGAGGACTGCCAGCAGCACCCACCAGCTCCAGAGGGTTTCCCTGGCATTCCAGGGAGGAATGAAAGACAAGACCACGGGGAACTCACCTGTCTGAGCCATCCTTCATGTGGACTTTGGCGTAAAGGACATCTGTCATGGCAGGGTCATCGTTCATGTACTCCACTCCTGCCACCTCCACAGTCAGGGGCTGGCCTCCAGTAATTTGGCTAAAACCCAAGAAATCCCTAATGTTAAAAAGCAAAACATCACACCAGCTCTTGAAATGCAACACATAGTGCTCCTCATGCACATACCAAATATTTGGGTTTACTACGGGAATGAGATTAGATACTCTTTTTGCCATAGTGAGACACAAATGTGATGTTAAGTGGGACTCAAATGTTATACAGAGCCTATGGGGCAGTGAACTCCACTCAGGAGTTCTTTTCTGTCCCCTATTTTTCAGCTTGTTTGCACTGAGAAAACCCAAAAAAGTCTCCCGAATTCCTGAAACTCAAAAGCCTATGGCTGCTATTGCCTTATCACCCCAAGTAGTAAAATAATTTAAATTCATACACTCAGTGTTTCAGATACACATTAAGTCAACTTGCCAGAGCTCACAGGCCACCTCAACACGGAGATCTCCATCCACGTGTCAGAAAACCCATCAGAAGTAAACAGTTCAAGCTCTCATTCCAGAGAGGCTCCTGCCTCCCTGTGAAAAGACCAACCATAAAGTCTCCAGCTCTCTGATTTTTGCTGGGAAAGGTACTTGATACAGAACACAGCTCTGAGTGCAACACCCAACCAGCAAATAGAGCTGGTTTAAAATCAGCTCCAGCTCTGCATGCAGGATATAATATGCACTCCCACACCTGCAAACGCCCTGCAGAGTGTATCTGCTTCCCAACACGCCGCCTCCTTGCCTTTCCCAGCAGAGCATCCCAGGGAGGCTGGCACTGCAGCCAGCGCTGCCTGTGAGTAAGTGATGCCTCGTTTAACACCAAGGGCTCCTGGAAAGAACAGGGAGTGTCTGCACAGGCTGATGTAACAAACACGAGTTAACAAGGTGAGCGTGACTTTGCTCTGACCTTGCTCACTTCTGTTCAGCTTTTGAGGTTCTCAGCAAAGATTCCCAAGTGAAATAAGCAGAGCGTGTTTTCCCTTCCCAGTATAGTTACTGGGAGGGAAACAGCACAAATGTACTATTATGGACATCACATTAACAGCACTAAAGGTCATGTATTCTAAAAAGGGTCAAAATGTCACAGCTAGCTTCACAGGGCACTGCCTGCACTTTAGAAACGGAAATGAAAGCTAATGAAGGTTTATGTAGGTGGAAAGGAGCCTAATTAATTTTCCAAGTATATTTACTTGGGTGTGGAAGGGGAAATAAACTAAAGGTTACCTTCAAGTGTTCATTCCCCCTTCACTAAAGGAAATAGGGAGCAATGATTTTCTCGGCATCAGTTCAATCCACTTATGAGGAAGCTGGCACTTTCCAAATATTGCATTCAGAGCCTCCCCCTGGAAACACACTTGCATTTCTGTTCAACAGCTGAACTGGAGCCATCCTTTTAAAGGCAGAGGTACGAATTCTGGCCATGCATTAATTCCCACAGACATTAGCTGGCACAGTGTGGCCAATTCTTCATGCACCGAGGCAGCGAATAAATGAATGCGAAGGATCCGTGCTCTATGTGCAAAGGCTTCCCAGAAAGAAATAAATAAACCACTCCCTCAGGCCATCTTCAATTACTAAGGTGACCAGAGATAAGCTAATTACGGTGTCACTGGACCACATTTGCAGCCAAAGCCCCAACATCTGCAGCTCGGTGTTAACAGGCAGCGAGGCAGCCGCGCTCCCAGAGCAGCTTGGACGGTTTCAGGCTGATTACTCACAAGGCTCCTGATGGCTTCCCTGCACACAGCTCCCCTCATCCAGGAATGCGTGTCAAGGACACCTCAGCATCTGCTCTGAGGCAGGAGGGAAGTGCCAGAGCCAGAGCCCAGTGCAGGCAGCATGCAAAGGTAAGGGAGCTCAGCCTTGCCTCTGCAGCAGGCAGGGGACAGCGGCAAAAACCGCTCATGCACAAAGAACGGGGACACACGTGAGGAAGGGAAGTGAGCAGAGCAGGTTTGCAGGGAATGCCGAGGGTCTGAGCTGAGCTATAGATGCTGTAAGGCTCTCTGTGGCTGCTTAGTGATTCCTACTGCCCCATTTGAAACATTTCAGCCTTCTTCTAAATTTCTAGAGTTAAGAGAGACTACTGAGCTGCTTGTCTCTTTGCTGTTCCTTGTCAAGACAGAGTGCTGCTGTCCCCTCTCTCAGTGCCTTGGTGATGACATCCCTCTCCCACTACTTACTCCACAAAGTCCTCTTTGCATCGCTGCAGGAGGTCACAGGCTTTCTGGATCTCTTGTTCATTCAGGAGCACCAGTGTCCCAAGAGTCAGGTGAAGCTTTGCAGGGTTCTGGAACAGGCTGCTGCTGACCCCGTGATCCTACAAATCAATCCATCACACAGAGGTGTCTTACCTCATCCACACACACCCTGCTCCATCACAGGGATACAGATACAGAAAACAGATACCAAGTCACTGGCATCAATCCTTTTATCTCTGGTTGGGTTGGTAATGGCTCAAAGTTGGAAATTTCTCAGGCTTTGTGAGGAAGCAAGCTCAGCCTGGCAGGTGAGGTGCAGTTCCACCACAGCTCCCTGCCTGCTTTTCCGTCAGAGCTGCTGAACAGCAGCCTGGAAGATCATTACAGCAGGCTGTAACCCAGGACCCAGGACCTGCAACACTCACTCCTATGGTTTTTTTGGGAGGAGACTTCCACAGCTGTCGAGGCAGCATCTACTACCAGCAATGAACTCAACACAAGACAGCTCAGATTTAAAACTTCACTCCATTTCTTGTGCAATAAAGCTGAGACCAGCTGAAGTGACAAGCTCTAAATGGTCTCTAAATCCTGTCTAAACACAGGTTGCACCTCACAACAGAAGCACAGCTAATACCAGCTCTGATAATTATATTTTTCTTCTCCCCATATGCCCTGTAGTTTGCTGACATGAATAAAGTTTAAATTCCCTTTATAAGTAGAGCTGCGTGTTGTTGCTGGGGAGGATCTGTTCCCAGGTGGAGCAGTGGTTGCATCCAGCTTTAAGAAATGTACTATTCTGTTCTAAGATACTTATAAAAATACCTCAAGGATGGTTAACACACCCATATTAAAACAATTATTTCCACTCAGTGGCCACTTCCCATCAGCACATTAAATAACCTCCAATTTTAATTCCAGAAGAAGCCAACCTGCCAGGCCACAGAAGCCTTTCTGCATCTGAAAAGAGTGCACCAGCTGAGAACAATAGCTTTGAAGTTTCTACTGTGTTCCAGAGTTTGAAATAAAACCTTTCTGACATTTAAATGCTGCAGTATCTCAGCATGTCAAGAGTTTAATGCCCCACATCTCGCTCAGCATTTTTCATGCCTAATGACCACATGCAGACCCTTCTTTACAGCACAGCTTATGGGCTGGACTAGTGACAAGGCAGGCTGCAAAACAGAGGCCAGGGGCTTGCTCCAGCAGCCACAGCCTGGCAAAAACCAGGGATGGCCCCATCTCACTTCTCCTTACCTTCCCCTCCCTGCAGTAAAAGCTTTGTGGCTTCCTTTAATTCATGCTGCTGTTCACATGCATGACAGGACATGATTTCTCTCCGTCAGCCTTTTTTCTCCAGTGATACGCACAGTCAGAGAATATTTGGCCCATCACAGAACAACAGCTTGGGTAACAGAAACTGGGGAAAGGTTTGATTTAACCTTGCCATGGACAGCCAGCCGAGGTCACTCCCACAGAGTGCACAGATGAGGTACAGTAACATAGCCCTTTGCAGGTCAGAAAGCCAAAGCCCTGCCCTCATTTTCTGCCCCAGCACAATTTGTGCTGTAAACAAAACCCTGCCCCAAAAGCAGCATTTTCCCCTGAGGTTTTCAACACCTGAGTGTGGGCCGAGAGTTGACAAGCGATGGCATGTCACCTCCACGAGCCACACTACTGCTGCTGGGGGGTTTAGCAGGGAAGAGCAGTGCACAGTGAGCAGGCCAAGACCTAGATAATCCTCCTGGTTTACTCCCTAGTATTTCAGGCAGCTCCTCAAAACCCTGCTTACACTCCCTACTCTTTCACAGGCCAGCAGATCCCACTTCTCCCACACATAACATAGATGCTGCGTCAGAGGTGGCTCTCCCTTGAACAGCCAATGTTCCTGCAGGTGCCTCAGCAGCCTTTCCTGGCTGGATACTGCTCACCAGGATGCAAAAGGGCTGGAACTCAGTTATTCTAATCCCAGACCATGATGTGCCATCAGCAATCACTGAGTCACCTCCCAGGAACCTGCCCTATTGTCTCTACAAAAATTGACTGTTCAAACCTGGGCTCCTTAAGATGTACTGAGAGGCAGGAAGAATAATCCCTTTATGCACTATCCATATGTGATGACTGTCCTTTTTAGCTTATGCCTCTCCCTAACACTGCCCTGGCACGGTCAAAAAAACCCAACTCGTTTCCACTCAGTCATTTTTTCTCCCTCCTGCTACCAAAGACTTCTAGCTCTGCTCTCCTCCTTTAGAAGGAACACAGAAAGGGTTTTATCTGGGGTCTCCAACTCTTTGCAAAGCCTAAGTGCATTGTCCCTCCAAATCTAAGACCCTGTAGTAGGGAAACCATAAACCACATAAACCACACTTCAGCCCTTCTGCATGACAAGGAAAGGGATCAAGCTTCTTAGCTCTTCTGCTCTGGCTGTGTCCTCTCTACTGTTTTAAGAGCTGCCAATGTTTGCAGACAGCTTTATGTTTTTCGGGGTTTTTCTTCCTTAAGAGCAGGATGCTGCATGCCAGCTATGTGCCCTCTGCCACCCTGATCCACAAACAAAGGAGTGTGCCAGGAAAACAGTATTTGCACAGCATTGACTGAAGAGCTACAGGCTCAAAAAACCCTCCCACTTTCTGTCCCTTCCACTCTGAGATAAAATACCTCATTAGCAATGTTTGGTATTTACAGGTTGCCATATATGACAGCAATCATGTTTCTTTTCCCTGCAACATCTGCAGCCTGTTCAGCCTGCAAATTCTGCATTTGCACAGCTCTCAAAGACCCAACTGTGATTTTTCACAGCAATGTTACTGCAAAGTCTCTTCCCTTTCCCACCTGCATGCTCAGACAGACATCTCAGTTCTCCTCACTCTGACACCTACATGACTGTGAGAGAGAGGAGACTTCCAAGGTCATCCAGTCGTCTGGACCTCCCACTGCACCACATCAGTGATGAGCCTGTCCAGGTGAGCCACCTCCCTGTATTTAGATTAAATTAACCTAAAAAGAACCTCCCCTCAGCCCTGCTTCATTTGCCTGCCAGCCCTGACAGCATGAACAACACCTGAAGTGTTCTGTATTTCAGCACAAGGTTTATCTTCTAAAAGCTTTTGAAGACACACACACACACAAAAAAAAAAACTTAGAAAGCATATACCCACCAACATAATGCTATAAAATATAAATGAATGGTTGCCATGGCAACTGCTTCAGAGAGAAATAGAGTCCCACACAAATGCTCAATGGCCAGAAGAGATCCTCACACACACAACATACACACACATCTGGTCCTTTCCCTTCCTTACCATTATTACCCCTCATTCAAAGGCTGAATACCTAACTCTCAGATGTTTTGCACCAGGTAGAGAAACACCCCGCTTCTGTCACTGAAACCCATTCAGATTTCCTCAAGTATTCCGAGAAATCCCATTGCTTTGGACAAATCCATAAGCTCTTTTATTGCTCTGCGAGGCACAGTTTTGAATTACTGTTTTTCATTACTGATGTGCTTTCTAGCAGACCCTGCTGTGAGATAAAGTGGTATTAGAGTGGCATTACTGGCTGGAGGAGTGATTGAGAGACACACGGGGCTGCACTGTACTCCTCCAACTAACAGGAAGCAATAAATACATCTAGAAACCCTTTTGCTAATACCAGGAGAAGGAAGGGCAGAAAAATAAAGCACTATATATTCCTAGGCTACACATATGCAACCCCCTGAATACCTGTTACTGACCGAGTTCTACATTTCAAACTGAAAATTGAAACTCTAGAGCTGATGTAAGTGATGCCAGGAACATTTTGGGGCCTTACAGGACTTGGAGCTGTCCAGGCACAGAACAAAAATTGCAGAACAGACCAGAACCTGCAGGTCAGGCAGGAGGAGGAAAGATGAACATGGCCAGTACCTGGTCTCAGCACTTCTCTGACCAAGGCTGGATTGCTGCAGATTTCTGAGACAAGGAGCGTGTGAAGGTTTGCAGATGTTCCCAGGCAGCTCCTTCCAAATGTGACTGACAACACTTGAGGAATCCATAAAGTCTGTGAACATGTTTTTAAGAGGAAGGCAGACAATCCCCCTCCCCCTAGAGAGGCAAACTGACATTTAAGAGTGAGCAAGAGAGAAACAATGTGACAGACAAGATCAGGAGGGGTTTGGAGAACAAGTAGGATCACCAGTTGAGGCTGGGCCAATGGAGGGCTGCAGACCCTCCATGCAACCCATCCAGGAGGCAGGAAAAATGAGTGCTCTGCAGGGAGAAAGGCTGATCCTGTGTGGGTCTGTTGTGCTGCAGAATTAAAAACACTGGAGGAGAGCACAAACAATAGCACTGCCTGCAAAGATGGATAAAACACACATCGTAGAAATGTGACACTGAAAGGACTTAAAAAGGTCCTTAGAAGACTGATCCAACAGCAGGGCAGCCTGGAAGCCAGAAGCCAGCAAGTGGTATGGGATACACTGAGGTTACTGCAGCAGGCAAGGCCATAGGGAGGGACAACAGAGATCCAGGGGACCTGCTGGCAGACAGCTAGAGGAGGAGGAGGAGGAGAAGGATCAAACACACCGAGTCCAGGATGCCAAGTCTTCAGGCAGAGCAGGGGCAGATCTCCAGCCATAAGCCCAGGTAGAAGGGGATAAAGGGCAAGAGAAAGCCCACGGTGAAAGCAGCAGCCTCACTCCAGAGCCAGTGGCACAAGCAGCCTCTAGAGAGCCCCGTGCAGGCCACCAGCCCCTCAAAGAGCTGCTTCTCTCACTGTACCCTTGGTGTGGAACTAGAAACCAACAGAGGGAGCCAGGCCATCACTGATGCCAGCCCCAGGTCCCAGCTCTCTGTCCAGCCAACCAACACCTTCCCAGGCTAAAGTTTCCATTGCCCTGCCTGCAGGGCATTCCTTTAATCAAGGTGAGCTTTAATAAAGGTAGTGCTGCTGGCTAAAGAGGAGAGATCATCCTCCTAGCCCGAGGGAAAGATTCTCCTGGCATTGCATTGGCTAATCCCTGGATCTGTTGGCCAATTTCAGTTGTATTTAATGTCAGGTGATAGAAATCTCCTAAGATGTCATGTAATTAAACAGCTGGGAGGAGAGCAGGGGCTTAAATCCTGACTGCCAGGAAAGACAAGACTGCAAAGACAGCTCAGATCTGCTCTTGGAGATGAAACAACTGACATGCAAGTGACCACGAGAACTTGAGCAAGAACTCGTATCTCCCCAGATATCAGATAATTCACACCCATGGCACGAAGACATAGGAAACTAAACTTCTTAAGCCATGCTCTCTGCAAGATTGTATTTTCCCCTTAGCAAGGCACCAGAAGAAGTGATGGGGATGGAAGTGAAGGGGGCCCACAGAGCCCTACAGTGTGTCTGCAAGGCAACCTGCAGCAGCTACAGAGAGACCTCTCTCCTGCCTAGAGAAGTCCTGCAGCTGACACAGAGGACATGGCAATTTAATAACACAATTCCCTCTCTTCAGCCCAGCCCTGTGCAATGACACACCACTTCTGTCAACCCAGAAGCACACTAAAATAAACCAGGGAATGCAGAGCTTTCCCTTAATTTTCTTCCTCATTTCCCTATCCCTAACTATTTCCTGCTCCTCCCAACACAAGATCTGAAGGCAAATAGGAGTGCTGTCAGCACAAAGTCTCCTGGGGAAGAAGGGAAGTGATGAGATTTGCAGGATGGCATGTGCTACCAAGTCATTTCTTGCTCAGCTCTGGCAAGGACATTCCTCTTCCTTCACTGTCAGGAGCCAAAAGAAAAGTGAAACAGAAGCAGCAGCAAATTTGTGAATTCCTACCTGGTTTCATGGTTATGTAAAAATCACATAAAATGTAGACAGGTCCACTACGTTATTTAGTGACTTTCCTATTAAAAACGAAAACCCCAACCCTCTTTTGAAACTTAGATATCCTCTAGAAAAATCTCTACTAACAATTCACTAAGTAAACCATTCCCCTTTTCAGAAAATTTCACAACAGCACTCAACAAATTCACAGCAGATCCACTAACCTAAATAAAAGGCCTGTTGAAAATGCATTCCTAGGAAACAGAATAGAATAAGGCCTTCAAGGAAAATGCCAAAGAGTTCTCTCAATAAATGAAACAGCACTCTACACTCTAATCCTCATGTGGATCCCTACCTTTGAGCACTTCTGCAGCACCTCCTCCTTGAACTGCAGGAACTTCTCCTGGATGGCAGGCTGGTTGAGAGCAAAGGACAGGAAGTGTGTGAAGGGCTGCTTCTTGCGGAAGCTGTCCAGGAGCACGTCGATCCGCGTCCGGGCAGAGACCACGCCGCTGCGCTGCTGCCCCGTGATCACTGCAGGGAAACACAGCAACACCTCTCTGCTTTTCTGAAGCTCTCTGCTTTTAGTCCCAGCCTGCCAAGGAAGCAGTACGAATCAAAACCCCCAACCATGCACTGAAAATCCTTCCAGACTCCCTGCTTGACTTAAAATGCCCGACACGGCTGTGCTTTCCTCAGCAAAGACAGGATGATGCCATCAAAGGCATCCCTCTGCTGTCCAGAAAGTCAGCTCTGAGGGCCTAAAAAACAGTAATTGAGAGCCCATCAATTCAGGGACCCTTCAGATTTCTAGAGCATTATTTCAAGTTTTCATACAGGCAGTCAGACTGAAAATGCCAAGGAAATCTATCAGGGATCAAGATGGTCCGTGTTATTTGTGCATGCACTTCAAGGCACCAAACAGAGAACACTTGAGCTCAAAAGGAAAGAGCAGCAAGGAGCAAAATTTCCTTGGCTTCCTATTATTCCATGTTTTCAACATCTCTCAACCTTCCTAACAGTCCTTCACAGTTCTCAGGAAGAAGTCAAGACCAACTCCTTGAGAAGCACCACCATGTTCCTGTGCAGCACCACAGTGGGATCCTCCCAGCACTTCCTCCTCATAGCTCTGTCACAAACATCCCTGCACGCCGTGCCAGTCATCTCTGGAGCACGCCCTAAGGAACCCTCCAGATACCCACTCTGGCAGAACCCACATGGGTCAGCCCTGATCAGCAAGGTCTCCTTCTTCTTAAATCCCTGGAAGTGATGAGAGGGAACATATGGTACAAGAAGCCCTGCTCTCACTGTTGGGATCTAGTGACAGCACCAGGAAGTCAGGAATGTCATCTCAACCCTTCTCATAATAAAGCATGTGCAGATGTTTATTTTGCACACAGATAAGGTAGTTCTCTGAATGCTTATTTCAGTTTCTTATTGATGGAATACTATTTTAAAAGCAAAACAAAACAAAACAAAAAATTACAACACATTCAACACCCAAGTTCTCAAGCCAGTCATTTAAGGCCCAGAAGTGACTTTAAAAAAAAAAAATACCTGACACAGTTTTATAAGGATTTATAGACAATAAAAATAAACTCAAGAGAAAAGTGAAGTGACTTTCCCAGGGCCAAAAAGTGAGTCAGTGCTGTGTCAGAAGTAGGAATTAAAGGGAAAACACCTCCTGTACCCCCTCCCTTCTTAAATTCTGCTTGTGCAAGAGCAGACAAGAGCATATCCATTTTATGTGTATCCTACTCACCAATTTCTCCTTCCACTCCAGGCTTGGGAATGCTGATGGAGGTTCGAGTCTCTGTTTCTAGCCTCTTCTTGGTTTCCCCTTTCTTCCCAATGATGTACCTGGAGGCAGAAAGTGCAAGAGTTTCCCTCACACAGTGACACTGAGCCACTCTCCATCACGTGTGTCCAGACCTGGACCCTCTGTGCTGGAGGGATGCACACACCCAGCTCCACGTGCAGGACCACATCCAGGCACAGAGGTGATTCCCAGGACTTCACACGTGTCCAGCCTGGGACAATGTTGAGCTATGGCTCACAATTGATTTAAGTTAAAATAAGTTGGTAGGTCCACAATAACTCTGCCCACCACATCCTGCCACAGCCTCTCCATCAGCTGGGTTATCTCTTTTCCCATTATCCCAGCTGAGGAAGAAATAAGACCTCTTTTTCTGCTTTTTGCTTTGCTCAAGGTAGTAATTTGCCAGCATCCAAATACACAATGGACCACTTTTCCTTCTCTGTATTTCAGCAAAACTATCCTGCTATGACTAATAAAACTGTCAAAAATAACTAGATAAAACTTTGAACACTACAGGTTCCCCAGTAAACAAGGGACTGGAGTCAACAGCCCGTTCTAGTCGTGTGTGCTTTCTCTGAAAGCTTCCACAAACTCCCCCTGCCAGGCTGCTGGCTCCAGCTCTTCCTCCCCTTCCTTCTCCCACCCTCCTTGAAGCTTTTATGTTCAAGGGAAGAGATGCTCAAAGACTCTCCTGCCAGCCAGCATGCACCACCTGCTGTCCCTGCCACGGGGACAGTGAGGAGTCAAACAAGGCCCAACAGCACTAGAAAGGCATTGCCAATTTCCCCTTCCCCAGCACTCAAACCCAGAGCACGGAGCACACTCCAGAGATCCAGCGCTCACCCCAACCTCCAAAAAGAAATATTCTGTGCTCAACTTCTTCCCCAGCTGGTGGCAAACCAAACAAACCAAAGCACCCAGGCTCACTTGTACAAGGGGCTGGGAACCTCCACCCGGCACTGGAAGCCTCGTTCAGTCTCCTCCACCACAAAGGCATCGCAGGGCTCGTCCGCGCAGTCACCGGGGCCTACCAGGAAAACCACATCACACCCTGCACCACCTCTGTGAAGTTTGGCAGTGCTTTATGGAGGACAACAGTCTCCTCCCAGGTTTCTTTCAAGGTTAAATGAAGGCTCCTCTCTGCTGTGGATAACTTTTTATTTATCACCTCACTACCAGCTCCGGAACACATAATGACAGCTTCTAAATCCGGCCGGCTGGGAGGCGCAGGAAGCAGGTAGTTACAGCCCAGCTTTTTTCTCAGCTGGAGTTTGTGCAATTCCCACACAGTGGGAATGGTCTCTTCTGGCAGCCAATTCAGAAATTTAATGCTGCAGAAGAACACAGCTAAAAGGTGAGGATAGTTTTGGTCTGAGGGTTCACGCCAGTGATTTAGAAAGAGCCTCAGAGGAACAGACGCAACTTTGATCCGCAGGCACGGATCAAACAGAACATCCTGAAAGAAGCCGTGCTTCCTATCCCCTTTCCAACACAAGCAGGGATGAATTTGAATGGAAAGCACCTTGGTAAAGCTTAGTGCAACCCACTGAAAGGGAAGGTGGGAGTAGAAACAGGACACGACTGCCACACTCCCATCTGAAAAGTAAGACTGGAGCTTTTCTGTGCCCACAACAACTCACACACAACTACAGCAAACATACAGGCAGAAAGACAAAGTGAAACACACCAGCACAGGAAGAATTTTGTCCCCAAAACAGGTAACACCTTCCAAAAGCTGCACTGTAGGAGGACAGTTGTTAAAGGCACAAACATTTCAAGGACAAAGGGTCTTCAGCAAGCAGCTTCCATATCTGCCAATAAAGATGGTAAGGAAAAGAAAGAAACCTGGGAAAAACAGATCTACAGAGCTAATCTGGTTTTCCCTTTTCCTGGAGATCTTCCACAGTCAGCAAGCAAACTGAACAGTCAGCAGCACAGCCAGCCAACCCACTTGGGATAACTGGGACTGCTTCCACTTTGGGCAGCAGGATCATCAGGGGCCAACACAAAGCCTTTTCCTCCCTCCTGAACACCTCAATCCGCCACATGGGCAGGTCTCCGTGCTCACAAAGACATCAGAGATGACTCTGAGAGTGCCCTAGGTCCTCAGTGTTGATGTTTACACCTCCTGAGCATCACTCCTTACCTGCATAGAACTCCTCCTCCTCCTCATGTGGGAAGGTCTGCTCTCGGATGAGATTTTTCCGGTACACTCTCCCCCCGATCCTTATCAAGGGGGGCCGCAGCACATCCATCCTGCTCCTCCTACTGCAACAACAAAGACAGCCATGCTAACTCAGGCCAAGGAAAAGCTCATTTCAGCGTGCCCTTGCACATTGGGCTGGGAGAGATCCTAAAGCTCAGCTCGTTCCAAGCCCCTGCCATGGGCAGGGACACCTTCCACTGTCCCAGGCTGCTCTGATGGGACAGGAAGAGCTTCTGTGAGAAACCTGTGCCGGGGCCTCAGCACCCTCGTAGGAGAACAATTCCTTTCTAATATTCAATCTCAACCTCCCCTCCTCGAGCTAAAAGCTCCTCCATGCAGAGTCTTCAGAAAGGCATCACCTCCCCAAACCTTACGTGTCTCAAAAAGTAATTTTATGAGAAGTCACAAGTACGTAAAGCACAATCAAGTGAAAACAGGAAGTCTAAGCAGTGTAAGGTATGTAACTCTGAAACTCACAGGTCTCAGCTAAAACTCACTGTAACCTCAGTCAATGTAACATTTCACCATTTCTTTGGGCTTTAGCTGGCACTGAGTTAAAAACGCTTAGAGTGGAGAATATTTAATGGTGCTAAAACAAAGCTGGCAGCGTTCTGTCAGAGACTTCACATCTTCAGCACTTGAATTTCTACATCCACTGGCATGGTTAATTTAATATTGGTTGTCTCAATTTTAAACCAGAACCTGTTACTCAGAAAATAGTTTCCACCAAAAAAGTCACCTTTGTCAGAAGGTTTACCTGTCCGCTGCAACAGAACAGGAAAAAACTAAGGGCTTGCCTCAGAAGGAACTAGCATTTATTACAGAGAGTGACATCAGGTTGAGGTTCATACTTCTCCCCTCAGTTAGAGCCCCACCTTCTGAAATGACTCACAACCATCTGAACTTAAACGGACAATAAAAAAATTACACTTCAATAAAAGTAATAATTGCTGTGGCTCAAGGGAAGAAGTGCAGAGGTTAACTGTGCACAATGACGGAAAAAGCCATGAAAAATCAGTCGCTGGGGCTTTGGCTTCCACGCAAGCTTTTTTTTGGGGGGGATGGTTATGTTTTTAACACATCGGCGTCAAAATTTCTTGACACGGAACTTCTGAAAAACGAGCAGCGGGAGGCACAGCGCAGCTGGGGCCGCAGCCTTACGGCAGGATCCGGCTCCTGAGGGCAGCACCCCGAGGGGCTCAGCGGGAGCCAACTCCAGGCCACCCGAGGAGGGCGGCAGGGGCACCGGCACGGCCCGCACCGCGCAAATTCCCGGTCGCTGAGGGTACCGCAGCAACAGAACCCCTCGGCTTCACGCTGACACCCCTGCGGGAAGGCGGCGGGAGCAGCGAATCACCCCCACTGCCGCCACCGCCGCTGCCGCCATTTTGTTCCCGCTTCCCCCCGCCCCGCCCCGCTCCCCAACGCGTCCCGCCGGAAGCGGCGCGCGCCCCGCCCCGTCATGCACCGCGAGCGCGGCCACGCGCGCCGCCCGCACGAAGCCGCCGTCCGGGCTCCCAGGTGAAGGAGAGAGGGTTCGGGACGGGACCGGGGAGCGCCGGGGGGCGGCGGCGGCCCGGAAGGTGAAGGGCGACGGCACGAGCGCGCGGGGAGGGCGGAGGCTGCGGCGGCGCGTGGGCTCCGCACTCACCGGGAAGCGGCTCGGAGGGGCCATGGGCGGGAGGGCGGTGGAGGAGGCGTGGCCAGTGTGGGCGCGGCCATGTACTCTGGGGGCGTGGTCTGAGAGTGGGCGTGGTCTCGCAGGGGCGGGAGCGCGGGCACTGGGGCTGCCCGCCCCCGCCAAGATGGCGGCTCCTGAGGAGCCTGAGGCGTTGGCTGGAGGTTCGTGTAACAGGCCCAGGCATCGCCCTGACCTGCCGCCTCCTCTCCTCTGTGTTTGTTTAAAATAAACCCCCTGCAGCCACACTTAGGAATCTGTCGGGTCTGCGAGCCCCGGCTGGCATCGTTTCAGCGCAAACGATCGTCGCACCTCCCTTGCGAGCAGGGAGCTGAGCCTGAGGGTTTGCTGAGGGAGGTGTTGCTGGGTGTAGCGTAGCAAAACTAAAAGTTTGTTTTATGCAGGCGTTTTTCGTCACGGCCCGTAAGCCTCCAGCCTCCCGTGAGCTGCTGTTTTCTGTGTTATACACAGTAACCCTGAGCACTCTTGGGAAACAAACTTACAATGGACGAGGAACTGGACAAAGGGAACGGCTTCCCACTGACAGAGGGCAGGGTTAGGTGGGATATTGGGAAGAAATTATTCTCTGTGAGCCCCTGGCACAGGTTGCCCAGAGGAGCTGTGGCTGTCTAATCCCTGGAAGTGTCCAAGGCCAAGTTGGAGAGGGCTTGGAGCACCCTGGGATAGTGGAAGGTGTCCCTGCACATGGCAGGGGGTGGAATGAGATGAGCTTTAAGGTCTTAAAGCCCCATTTTCTCCATAAAACCCTCAAGTGCTTTCCAAGGATACTGTCTGTGTACCCTACAGAGCCTGCAGAAGTGTACTAAATATGATAACAGAAATTAATTAAGTGGGCAGGATAATTTGGAAGTGCTTACGAGTATTTGGAGGAGCAGCAAGTGCTGTCACTGATAAGGGCCGAGTGACACCTTTTGTATTACCAGAGAGGGACATGACGAGTTTTAAGTCCCGTGTCGTGACAAACCCAGTACCTCTTAAAAACAAGGCTGAGAGTGTGCAAGAGGCAGCCAGAATTGTGCTGCACAGGCAGATGGATCCTCAGGCATTGCCAGTTTAAGTCAAATACAGTGCTTTAAAGGCAAAAGCACGTCTGGAGTGCTGCAGAAAGCAGCTGCACGGCGTGGCCCCGTGCAGGATGTGGCTCTGGAACTGGCAGTCCTGCAGCCTTCCAGGTTTTATGAGGCAGCAGGGCTTCTTTGTTTGTGCTCCTGGAAACAAGGAGGAAAAAAAGGAAAGGAACCCGGCCTTTTATGACCCTGGGGAGTGGGACAAGTGCCAGGGCAGCTAAAGGCTGGTGAATTTAGGCCAGCAACCTGCATCTCGTTATTCTTGTGCAGGCTCTGGATGAATTCCCAGGGGAATTCCGAGGGGTCGGAGCCGGGGTTGCCTTCAGTTTCGGGGTGTGACAGCTCCGTGCCCATCCCCACAGTGGGCACAGGCAGCTCTCCCACACACCCAGGGCAGCCTGGACGCTCTGGGGCAGCGGAGGCGGCTTCAGGCTGCCCCTCACTGCCTTCATCCCTCCTCGGGGGTGTGTGGCTGCTGGCTCTGCGCCCCGGGGAACTCCGAGACGCCCTTCCTAACTCAGGCTCTGCTCTCTGTCCTCCCAGGCTGGGCCGGGGTGCAATGGCAGCCTCCTCCTCGTCCTCCTCAGCTGGCGGAGTCAGTGGCAGCTCCGTGACAGGGTCGGGGTTCAGCGTTTCGGACCTGGCGCCGCCGCGGAAAGCCCTCTTCACTTATCCCAAAGGAGCTGGGGAGATGCTGGAAGGTGATTGCTCCTGCCCTTCTCCTTCCCTGCTCCTCCTCCAGTTGCTGAACGTCACACCCCACTGGCAAAAGCTGGAGGTAGAGAGGAAGCACCAGGGCTTGGTTGGTCCTGACTTTCCCACCAGTTGTTCATGAGGAAGTGATTTTTCTGGCAGTCACCTGCTTTGTAGCTCCATGACAACACTTCAGACCAGGAAGCATCTACCTGAAAGGGAACATGACGGACATGACGGTGTTAATTGCTCATTGTTAGCTAATCCTTTGATGTCAGGCAGGAATTACTGCGAGGATAGCTGAGGCAGGAGTATTTTTCTTGGCAGAAGTAGTAATTTTCTTGGTTTGGTTAAATTTGACCTGGGTCAGTCCAGGAGGCAGCTTGTCTCCCTGCCAGCTTGCATCTGGGTGCCTGAGCCCTACCACTGACTTCATTGGGATCATGGAAGGAGAAGCCCAGGAAGCTGTGGGTGAGGGAGGAAGGGCAGGTCCTCCAGGTGACAGGGTTAAACCAGGGTCTCTCTGTGTGCTCCCCTTGAACTTCCCTTGTCACCGTGGGTTGGCTGGGACCGAGGCTGGAGTGTCCGTGTGGCAGCACAGGGCAGCTGGGAACTGATGGCTGTGCTGTTGAAGGGTTGTTTTTATTACACATTAGAGCCCATATGCCAGGCTATTGAAGTAATTATGACTAAAGGTTTGCTCACAGAACTTAACGAGCCCTCAAAACAAATTAAAGTAATGAAGCACTTCGTGTTACCAAATAGACAGGCAGCTGTTCCTCCTGAGAGCCACTCGGTAGGACAGACAGGGAGTCGGAGGACAGAATCCAACATTTAGGTTGGAAAAGGCCTCCAAGACCATCGAGTCCAGCCTGTGACCAATCCCCACCTTGTCAACAGCACCAGAGCACTGAGTGCCACGTCCAGTTGTTCCTTGCACACCTCCAGTGACAGTGACTCCACCACCTACCTGGACAGCCCCTTCCAATGTTTTTCAGTAAAAAAATTCTTGCTGATGTCTGCACGATGTATTTGGGGCGGCGCTTGTAAGGGGAAGCTCTGAGCATGGTGAAACCCCAGCTCTTCCCTGGGGTTCTGCTTTGGATTAGATTGTTCCAGAGTTTTGTCTTTGAAATTGCTCTCCACGTTGTTATGGCACAGAGCTGTAAATGGATTGTGCTTTGGGCTGACCTCTTTACCAGGAACACAGCAGTTCGCCTGCTCTGGGTGGCAGCAACAACCAAACACTGTCCCTCTTGCAGGAAGCTCTAGGTTGGCCTTTTAATTTCTGACAACAAAGGTGATACACTCATTCTTTCATCAGGCAGCTACCAGTGGAGAAGCTGCAGTTTCCTCTTCAAAAATTCCCACTGACTGAGTGATTTTTACTGCTGCTTTAGCTATCTCGCTTGTTTCTAAATAAACCCGTAGATATTTTGGGGTTTTTTAGAAGGAGGCAGTATAAACTATGTCAGTGCTTGGTACACAATTAGCTATGTTTTCCAGATTGCTTTATTTCTGAGTCACTTGTGTGATCAATTACTGACTTGGATGGCAAGATACACATTATTTGAAACTCTGTGTAGGGTTATGGTCTGAGCCTGTGGGGAATGCTAAAGCATTCCAAGGACACAGGCGTCTGAGCCCTGAGGGAATCATTACAATGCCATAACATTACCTGGCTTCTCCTTAGCTTAACTTCTATTTAAAATGGACTAAAATTGCTTGTCAGAGGGGATGTAACAGAATTCCACCTGGGATGTCTTCCCAGGTAGCATCAGGAACCAGCCAAAGCCCCGTGCAGGGTCACAGGGGCTGCAGTCAGCACAGGGGAAAAGTGTCGGAACGAGGCAAGGGGGAGCCCACACCTCAACATAAAAATAGGAGGTCAGGGCACTGAAGGCTGCTCAGCCTCAAACTCTGGGGTTCAACCATCTCCTTTTTCTGTTTACAGATGGCTCTGAGAGGTTCCTCTGCGAGTCTGTGTTCAGCTTTCAGGTTGCATCGACATTAAAGCAAGTGAAGCACGGTAAGCGCTGAGCCGCGCGTGGCTCGGGGAAGGCGGCGGGGGCAAAGCCTGACCTGCTCTGGGTGTCAGCCACAAAAAAGCAGAGTGAACGCTAAGTCAGGCCACCACTGAGTCCTTTTGCAAGCCCTATGCAAAGCACTGGGAGCCCACAGAGGCGGGGTGGGAACGGGCTGTGCCTCCCGAAGCTTGTTTTTCCATGGCTGTGTGGCAGCACAAGGTGAGGCCGGAGGAGGAGGTTCTGGGCAGGAAACGCCCACGCTCTGATCTCGGCCCAGCACTGACTGTCTCTGGCCTGGGGCAGAGAGACGCTTCATTCCACCTTTGTTTCTCTGCTGAGCCCTTGTGGCACTGCCAGGGTCAAGTGAGGTTTCCAGAGTCACTCGGGAGGCGGCCACGCGTGGCTTGGCGTGGCGTGGCGTGGCGTGGCGTGGCGTGACAAGGCTGAGTGCACTCCCTGCCTCCCCAGGGAACAGCCTGACATCCTGTTTGAACCTCTGCTGCCCTGTCGGGCCCTTTGCCCTCGCCCAGGTGCCTGTGAGCCAGCGATGGGCTTGGCTGCATCACAGCTTCGGTTCTCACAGAGCCCAGCACCAGATCCTGTCTGCTGTTTGAGGGTCACATCCTTTCTGGTCCCCACCTCTTGTCAGCCAGAATGGTACTTCCACCTGTTGTCTCTGAGTGGAGAGGTTTCCTGTCCTCCTCCGGCCATGGGGGCGTGCAGCAGCTTGCAGGGCCTTGATCCTGTATTTCTGCACCAGAAAGCAAAGCTGAACTCCAGAGCCATTGTTTCCACAGCTCTGCTGTGGCTGTAGCTACCAGGGGCTGCTACACAGCCCGATAGACACCAGCCTTTGGAACTGTGGAGCACCTCCCTGTTTCCTCCCTGTAAGAAAGGTGCAGGGCTTAAAAAAAAAGATGGAGATTGTAGTTTTTTGGCTTTTTTGTTTGACGGTTCCCAAAAGGGTGCAGGAGGTGGAGTGAGAACAGTCCCTCTTAAAGCATCCACTGCTGCAGTCAGCGTAAATCACACACAGTTTATGTTATGCCTCTTGCTGGCCCTGGACCGTCTCTCCAAGAGGCTGCAGTGAGGTTACAGCACTGTTAGACTTCCAGCAGAGCTGGGAGAAGGGATATTCCCATCCCTGCACCACTGCAGCACATTTAATTGAAAATGGACCCTGTGTGCCCAACACACGTTATAAATAAACCTGAGAGGAAGATGTTGTCTGGGGACCTTCCTCTCATTAGCAGGCTCTGGTTGCAGAGCCTCTCTGCCACACTCATCCACGTCCTCCTCCAAGGACCTTCATCAAAAGCACAGTTCCTCCTGCTGCACCCAACTCTACCGTGGGCTGACCAAGCCCTCTCTGAACTTCTCTGTTCTTTTGCACTATAAATATTTATGTTTTATGAAATGAGCTTCATCCTGTTTTCACCCCCATACACTAATGGGCCTGATGTTTCCCTGTTAGGACTTGAATGTACATGGCACGGGCAGGGATGGTAAACACACACTGGGGCAGAAAAGCCTGTCCCTACTTTCTCCTCACTGTTTGCACAGAGTGGGTTTGGATTCAAATGGGCTCCGTGGGTTTTATTCTGCCCTGCTCCCCACTGACAGCTGGGAATTTGCATCTAATTGAAAGGTTTAATTGCACTGCCATTGCAAACCACAGTTACCTTTGAACTCCTCGCAGATCAACAAGTCGCAAGGATGGAAAAACTTGCCGGTCTGGTGGAAGAGCTGGAGGCAGATGAGTGGAGGTACAAGCCAATAGAGCAGCTCCTGGGATTCACTCCCTCCTCGGGCTGAGCATGTCTGGATTGCTGCTGTCAGGGAGCAGAAGAAAAACATTCCCTGGCCTGGCTTCAAAACACCCCCCATTTATCAGATGCTGACAGCTGCATCGGCAGGATGGGGCTTCGGGTTTTTTTGAGAATGGGGATCCCCCATCAAGCTGCCAATAAACGGAAATGACGGGATTCTGTGGGTCCTTACAGCCTGGCAGGGCTTGGTGTCTGTAACTTAGAAGGCAGGATCAGCTGTACAGCCCCCAGAGAATCTCTGTATTGATTACAGAAGGGGGCACATGGACAGTGTGGCTGTGGGGAGGGCGACTCCGTAACTCGGCCCGGGTTCCCCCTGGAGCGCAGCCGGAGCGCTGGGTGAGCAAGGAAACCCTCTGGAGCAAATGCCAGAAGCACTCCTCAGCCCCAGCCATCCTTCTGGGGGATGGACACAAACTGTCCTGGGGTCGGGTGAGAGGCCAAGCAGTGTCACCTCCTCCAGCAGTGCCTCGGTCATTGCCCAAGCCGTTCCCTCTTCATTGCTGTTTCTCTGGTAGCACTGGCAGGACACTGCTCTGTCTTTTAATACCCTGAAATTTTGTCCTCTTTGTTCTGTGTTAGATTTCTCTGTGACAATAAAATAACTCTGTCTTTGAAACTCTTTATCTGGTCTGATGAGGGGAACAATCAGCTGTTTGGGAGTTAAGGAGGTTTAGTGAAGCTCAGAGGCAGATCGACTGTCATGATGGTAGACTGAAGTTCAGTGTGAGAGGAACCAAACCATGCTCAAAAGTGGCTTGATTTAAGTCAGATTTTAATCCTGGTTTAACTCAGCCAGAGGAGAAGGCCCTGGTTTAAAACCATCCATTTTAATAATCTTGTTTTTCGCTTGTACTTCACTTCTGTTCTTGGAGGGAACTGGATTTCCATGCTCTGGCGTAACCATTTCAACATGTTGATTTTCCATGGATGAGAGCCTTCGCCCCACGGCTCTGCTGGCCAGCAGGGGGTAGGAGCAGCACCGTATGCAAGCAATTATTTGATTTACTGCTCCAGATGCCTAATTTTTCCATTTGCAACATCTTACTTACGAGATGATTGTATTTTTCACTCACTATTTCAGCCCAGCCACATCTGCATTGAAACAGATTAACTGGGATCCATTCCCATTTTAGATCACCAGCAATTAGCTAAAACTGAGGGGGAAAAGTATACAGCCACCTTCTGTGTTTGTTGCTGTTAATAAATCAGTTCCAGTGCCAGAGTCAGCTCTGGGCAATCCGGAGCCCCACGCTGCCCGATCCGCAGGTGAAGCCGCAATTCCAGCTCCGTGGAAATTCACCACGCGGCTGCCGGAGCGGTGCAGGGCCGTTCTCACGTAGGGCTGCAGCTCAGCTGAGACTGTCCCACGCCGGCCGCCCCGGCCCCGGCCCCAGCCCGGAAAACCTCCTCCCCAGCCTTGGAGGGCTGCCAGGCCCTGCTCTGCGGGGGCCTCCTGCACAGTCAGCGGCTCCGCGGCCAGGAGCGCTCCAAACGTGACGGCAGGCGGGATTCAAACTCCATCCCAGATGGGCTTGCTCGGGAAAGATGGGAGCGCTTCAGCCCTCCACTTTTTTCTTTGCTTGGTGGCATCTATTTTTAATCTTGCTTACTCTAGCCACCTAAATCTACCTTGGCCAAACGTGCCAAAAATCCTCACCCCGTGTCATTGTGGGGTTTGGGAACGGAGCAGCAGATCCCCCCCAACCCCCTCGCCCACACCTGGTCCCCCCTGCTCGCTGACCCAGCACAATCAGGCACAGAAAGAGCTTTTCACTGCTCAGCTTGGGAAACTTTTCCACCCTGCCAGCCCTCCTGGGATGCCGGGGGCTTGGCACATGCAGCTCTGCCCAGGGGACACAGTGCCCAAGCATTGCCCAGACTTCCCCGTCCAGATCCAGAACACGGCGGGGCTGAGATTTATCCCCCTCGCCCTCCTCCCATTCTTTGTTTTCCAGCAGTTTCTTGTGCTGGGACAGAGCAGGAGCAGGGAACGTCCCCAGCTCCGTGCTGTACATGGTGTGTTTGTATGTGTGCCCAGCACCAAAATAGACACATGTGTGAGAGCCATTGAGAGGAAGTGAAAAGTTCACCCTGTACAGTACTACGAATGCAAAAACATGTTGTTGGCCGTTCCCTCCTCCCGCTCAGTAAACACTTTATGTAAGGCACGGAGAACTGGAGGGATCCGCATGGGCAAAAACCTTCCACGCTCCCCCTCCTCCAAACCCAGGTTTTCCCTGGCAGCTGGAAATTCCCAAGCCAACCTATTTCCTGCTTTGCAGATCGGTGGGGCTGCGGTGGATATTTCTCCTTGGGGTGTGGAAGCCCCGCGTCCCGCTCGCTCCGGGGGTCCCGGGGGCTCGGGGGACCGCTCCGCTGGGCGCGGAGCGCAGCGGGGAGGGAGCCCGGCAGCTGCCAGAAAAAAAGTCGATGCGGGGAGGGGAGGGAAAATAAAAAAAGAGCCGAACAAAGAGCCTCGTTCAGAGCTGCTGGTTGGTTTTCCTGTGGGTGCTCGCAGCAGAACGTTATGTACCGGCACAAGCCCCGCTCACACCTCCCCTCCCCGGCTCCTCTCGCCGCTGGCCACGGCCCCAACGCCGGCCACGGCGCCAAGGCACGCGCTCGCCTCGCTGCCCGGGCAGGCCGCCCGCCGGGAAGGGCCTCTCCCAACATCCAGGATGCAGCAGTGTGGGGCAGCATCCCCCAGAAACACCCTCTGCCATCTTTTCCCCCAGAAGCACCCAAGGCGAGATGAGTTTCACAGCCCATGCCCTGCGCACGACACGGTGCCGACCCAGCGCTCAACCCGGCACTCGGCATCTCAGCTGCCGAAACCTGTCCACCGCCCTCCTGGATGCACGTTCCTTGTTCCTCCGCCCGGCTCCTGCAGCTGCTTGTCCCAGGGGCGAGAGACGGGCCCGGAAGGTTTGGCTGTGGCACAGTCCTGCCCGGCCAGCAGCACGCCGGGACCTGCCACCGCGTCCCACGCAGCCAAAGCTCACCTGTCAGAGCTGGCCACGGGCTCGGAAGATGCAGGGTCACCCCTCGTGTGCCTGTCACCCCCAGCCACAACCAGGGACCCGGTGTGAAGGACACCCGCCCCACCAGGCACTTAGGGGGCACAGCAAAAACCGTGGCCTCAGCCCCTCTGTTACTTGGACACAGAGGATCCCACCGGTGTCTGTGCCAACCCAATGTGCCAAAACAGTGTGTAAATTTACCTAAGAGCAACTTTTTGGGCCACAAAGCTGCTGGGAAAAAAACATGAAGCCGGGGACTCCTCCATAGCAGCAGCCCATGGGGCAGGAATTTGCTCCCCACCACACAGGGGACGTGAGCCAGAGCACTCGCTGAGCCCCTCAGTACATCTCCTCCCTTCCTCCTCCTCTTCCTCCTACTCCTTCTTCCCAGCCCCCTCCCCCCGCAGCCTGCAAAAGCGCTGAGCTCAGCACATCCCGGGCAGGGGCCCAGCCAAGGACCCTCCCCAATGCCAGCCGCTCCCCCCGGCTCCTCCTTAACCCTTTGCAAAGCCAGGCTGGAAATCAGAACGATCAAGTAAATCTCATCACAGACGGGGCCAGGCACAGCTGGCTGGGAGCAGACTGCCCAGAAAGCCTCAATCTCTGCTCTCCCAGAAAGGACAGCAGGTCAGGGGGAAAGACATGCTGCTTGTCCATAGAAACCAGGCTGGGTTTACTGCCAGCAGCAGGACCAGGGGAGAGGAAGTGCAGGGATTACCAACGCTGTAGCTAAAACTTTACTTTCCAGCCCAAAACCATTCCTAGAGGCCCTGCTGCAGAGAAGCGGCCTGGATCTCAGCTTCTTTTGGGGAGCAGAAGGAGCTGCCAGCCCCACATTGCCTTCCCTCCCAGCTGGATTATTTTATTGCAGGGATCAAAAATTACATTTCTCTTTAAAATTTGCCATCACACCAGAGCTGCTTGCTCTGCTGCCTACCAGGAGATGTTATGGCAAAGAAAGAAAAATATTTATGCTTGGCTCCAGAATTCCAGCTTATTTTTAGCAAGGCGCCTTCCCTGTGGTCCTTTACCTCTTTTTTGTTTATTTGCTGCTTTCCCCCTGTTTTGACCCCCCAAACCAGCAGATCCTCATCTATTTTCAGCCTCACCCAGCCGACGTTTGTACCAATGACTTGGTGGCTGTGGGGAGAAATAACCCACGAGATACATTTTGTGAAAAACAGGATCCCAAGCACCATCCCGCTGAGTGTGCAAATATTGGGGCATATTTTTAACAGCTGGGGGTTGGGGGATTGTTCATTTTTTGCCCCAAAAAGCCGAGGAGCATTGCTGCAAGCTGCAGGGGCAAGCCAGGACTTGTTCCCAACTCCCCACACATCTTTGCTCCCTGGGATGCTACCCTCTCTCCCAGCCTGGACTTCCACGCCCAAAATGCAGATGGATTCAAGCTCTGACGCCTAAAAAGCAGCTACAGCTGCTGGTGGGGTGCCCAGACCGTCTGCGCCCTGTGGGTGGCAGGTCACAGGCAGTGGTCACAGGGTGGGGGACCCGTGCCCCTCGCTGCTGGCCGCCGTGTGCTCCGCACCGTGTTTATCGCCGGGCTCTTATCCCTCCGGGCTCGGGAAGGACATGAGCCGAGATAGGTCCCGGGGTGGCTTCAGAGTGTGCTCAGCCCCTCCGATAAAGCCGCAGGCAGCGCAGCGGGAGCACAAACAAAGCCCTTTATCTCCAGTTGGGCTCCCCGCGCTCCTCAGGGTCTGCCTTTGGAAAGGTCACGTACGCGGGGACCGGCACG
>VXAX01002125.1:27242-48735 GCA_013399835.1 Leptocoma aspasia | reverse complement strand
GTGCGGGTTGTGCCGTGTCCGGAGCCATGCCCGGGCTGTGGGAGCGGCTGGCAGGCGGTGAGCGGGGCCGCCTGGAGACCTCCGACTGCGAGTCCCTGAGCAGCGCCTCCGGCTCGGAGGGAGGTGAGTGCGGCTCCCTCAAGGGCTGGAGGATGGATGAGGGTCCCTGGGCGGAGGGGGTGCTGGTGCTGTGTCCAGTCCCTGTTAACGCCACCAAAAGCCTGGATCGGTGTCTCCCAGAGCCACCAGCACACCGCTGTTACACCCCTGAACCCCTGGGATCGGTGTCTCCCTCGCCCACGGGACCCCCAGCCACCCTTGCCCCGGCGCTGACCTGCCTGTGTCCCTCTGCAGATGCCGAGTACGCCGAGGGGGTGTCCCTGCCGGACATGGACCTGGAGCTGCTGCACGACCCCGAGGACGAGCTGCTGTGCGCCCACCTGCTGGACGTGGTGCAGGCCACGCTGGGCCGGGCCCCGCTGGGCGCCAAGCGCTGCTCCCGGCTCCTGATGCCGGCCCAGCTCCAGGCGCAGGTGCGGACGGAGCTGCTGCGCCTGGCGTGCAGCGAACCCTGCGGGCTGCGCGGGGCCCTCCTGGACCTGTGCGTGGAGCACGGCAAGGCCTGCCACGACGTGGGGCACATCGCCGCCGACCCCGCCGTGGTGCCCACCTTCCAGCTCACCCTGGTGCTCCGGCTGGACTCCCGCCTCTGGCCCAAGATCCAGGGACTCTTCGCCTCGGGGCCGGCCTTCGCGCCGCTGAAGCTGAGCACGGGCTTCAGGGTGATGAAGAAGAAGCTGTACAGCTCCGAGCAGCTGCTCATCGAGGAGTGCTGATGGGCCGGGCCGGGGGAGCCACTTCCCGAGCGCTTTGGAAGAGCCGGGCAGAGCGTGGCGGCTCCTGGCAGCCGCTGTAGTTTAGGTTAGGCTGGAGTAGGGCTGTAGGTGGAAGTAGTTCGGGCAGGCCGAGGTCCCCGTGGGGCCTGCCCGTGCCGGGACATCCCTGGCGTGGAGCAGCCGGGATCCAGGCGGAGGTCGCTTCACGCCCTCGATGATTGTGGGATGATCCCGGCGACCGCGCTCCCGGAGGCGGCAGCGGGGCTGCTGGAGTGGTGCCGGTCTCCTGATGGCTGATCAATCATGGGGGGTTTTTGTAAACCAGGATTGTAATCAATGGGGTCTCGGGGGAGGGGGAGTGTGGCAGTGAGTGGCGGCCGAGGGGGGTCCGGATCAAAGGCAGAGCCCGGTTGGAATTGTCTTTGGTCACGGGAGCGGTGGGAGAGGCGCGTGTGAGGTGCCGCGGGGCCGGAGGGCAGGACCCCTGGCCATGACACGCTGGGGACACTTCGTTGGTTACAGTTTACACTCATATACACTTGATGTTCAAGTGCCAGAATTCCTATGCAATCGTGTTGGGTGGTTTTTTACTTTTCTAATAAAACTTGTCTTGATTGATACGCCGCCGTCTCTCTGTTGTCACCTCTGCTCGAGGGAGGGATGATGCAACCACTGGTTTGAAATTCCCTGCTGGCACCCTCGGGAAGCCTTTCCCTGGCAGGGCCGCCCCTGCGGTGGGAGTTGGATGTTTTGGGAATGCTGGGGAATCCCACTGCGCCCACTCCTAATGGGAGCCACTCATGGGGCTGTGACTCAGGGGGCTGAGTCAGGTCCCTGAGCCAGCCCTGAGCCCGCTCCTGCCCAGCGAGCAGCACCCCAACACCCAGCCAGGGGCTGCTGCTCCTCCCCTGGCAGCCACGGCGGGGAATTCGGGCAGAAACCCAGGAGAACGGGCTCAGACTGGGACTGAGGAGGAGGAGGAGGGTCACACCTGCCGGGGGGGAGCACGGCCCAGCCCCAGCCCCAAACACACTCTGCAACACTGAGGCCAATTACCCAAACCTGCAATTAGAGGCCTCGGGGAAGAGGCTTTCACTCAAGGATAATTAAGCTGCTTGGCAAACAAGGAGCCCGTGGAAGGTGTGTGGGGGGGGATAAAACCAGCCTGAAAAGTAATTTCCATTTACATGTGAGCTTATTCTGGGTCAGCCTGGGGTTCTTTATTTATTTATTTATTTGATACCCCTGTGGACAAACTGTATCACCGTGGACAGACAAACAGTGACTTTTTAATGAGAATTTTCACCATAAAAACTTCGCTTTTGACACGAATGACCCATAACTGGAGTGCTGGGACCAGAGAGTGCCCACTGGTGTAAATATCACCTCGGAGCAGTCAGGGCAACAAGCAGTGCCAGGCTCACACAGCTGGAACTGCACCTTTACACGCACACATTGTGCCAAGAGGGGGGATTTCCCCTAAAATTTTGGGGTTTGGAGCATTTCTCAAAGGATCCCATGCTAGAGCATCCCCCTTCCCGTGAGGGGCATCCTCTGTGGGGTCACCCAGCACAAGCCCAGCCCTGGAGACACCGAGAGGGGTGGAAAGGGAGCTGCAAACCCCAAGTTCCTTGGCCAGCCCGGGCTGGAAGCAGCGCGTTGATCCCAGGGCGCAGCAGGAGATTCACGGAGCTGTGACGGCAGCACCGGCGGCGCTCAGCTGGGGCTGTGCCGTCAGCCCTGCCGAGGCATCCTGAGCCCGGGAGCGGTTCTTAGAGCTCTAGAAATACGTGGATTTTTAAATGCCGAGCTCCTAAAGGGGTGGCCCTGCTCCCGTGCTGCCAGCAGCAGCGTGACCCCTGCTCGTCCCTCACCAGCCACTCTCAGGGAAGGTGAGGGGCTCCGCATCTCATTTTTTTTAAATTATCACACCAAGAAAACAAAAAGGAAACCCCACCAAAACTCCCAAAAGCCAACACAGAGCTATGGCACAACCTCTGTCCTGGGGGTGCCCAGCAAAACCTTCCACGTGGGACCACGTGCCCCTGGAATGCCCCACTCACAGCCCCAGCTATGAAGGTGAAACTTTGCTTTTATTTATAGCAAAACTGCCTTTCCATGAGAAATTTGGGGGTGTCTCAAGGTCCCTGGGGTTTGGCAGCTCCCTGGAAGGTGCAGAAGCTTCCAGCGAGGCTGGATCAAATGTCTCCCAGGGCAGGGGGTTAGGCAAAGGGATATTTTGGGACCTGGGAAGAGTCAGTGGGGCTATTTGTGGCACCAGCATCAGCCAAGGGATCCCAGGTGCCAGCAGAGGAAAGGGAGAGTTTTTAGGGCATCAGCAACAATAAGGCAAATGAGGATTTACATTCCAGGATAATGCTAAACTCTCATGTTTTTGCTACCAGAAATAATGATGGGGGGGAGAGGGGTCCTCTTGGCTCCCTACCTGCCAGAGGAGGACGTTCCTGGAGCACCTGCCTTCCTTTGATGCCTCCCTGCCTTTGGCAGCTGCTCCAATTAAAAGCTTGGGCTAACGAGCTAGTGGGCAGCTCAAGCCACCCACACCTTTGGTGAGTGGGCAGGGACCAGCACACCCGGAAATTCAAGAGTGTCTCCCATTGCTCCGGGCTGGGAATGACCCAAAATGCAGCAAAACCACCCCAAAGCCTGGGCTGTGGATGTGCCCTGTGCTGGCAGGGCTGACTCACCGCCAGAGGGGAAATGGCAGGGACGTGACTCTTGGCCTCTGAGAGGAGGGGAAAAAAAGGGAAAGGGAAGAAATTCCCACCCCTGTCCTCCGAGAGAAGGGAAAAAAAAAAAGGGAAAAGGGGGAAATTCCCACCCAAAGCTTCCAGCACTTTGGTGCATGGGCTGGCAAGGAATAGGGATGTGCCAGAGGGGTCCAGCCTGCCCCAGCCTTGTCCTGCCCCAGGGAGGGGGATGTGAGGAAAAGAGACCCACCCCAAATCCACCCCCGAGGCTTTGAGGCAGTTTTCCAAGCCACTGCCAGCAGGAAATGCACCCAAGGCAGTGTCCCTGCTCGGAACAAAGGCAGCCATGGTGTCCACAGGGCACCTTCCAATGCCAGGATAATGCTGCCAGGCCGGTGGCATCCTAGGATGATAATAAGGCATCACCCAAAAGAGGTCAGCCAGAGCATGTGGGGCTAATGGGATGGGAGGAAGGCCCTCCCGGGAGCATCCCAGTGGAACGGGTCTGAAGCAAAGGTGTGCTGCTGGGTGTTGGCTGTCACCTTGCCAGGACTCACAGGGACACCACATCCTCTCCATCCCCTCCCTGTCCTTCCCTCTCCCACCTCAGGGCAGCTCCCGCAGGGCCAGAGTTCTCAGCCATTGGGATGGCAAAGACCCCAAATTCCATCCACTGCTAAGGAGCTGCAAAACCACAGCTGGGTGCAGCAGGGATCCACAGGACACCAATCCAGCCAGAGCCTTTCACATTATAAACATTTATTTATAGATGTACAATTGTATAATTAACTCTAAATCGAGAGATACAGCCTCTGTGAGCATCCAGGGATCGACACCTTCTCCCTCCTTATGATCCGTGGGTATCTACCAGGAAAAAGAACCTGAAGGTTTTGGTGGGCAAGCTCCGGGCAGGGAATGCCACTGGGCAACACATCCAGCTCCTTCTGTGAGCAGGATTTTGGTTTAACCCTGTCCCCATCATCCCTGTGCCTCTATCGAGCACTATTTCCAATCCTGAACTTCCACTCAATTTCTTCTGAAGCTGGAAGAACCATTAAAAAAAAAGAGAAATAATAAAACCCCTTAAAATCAGGTCCAAGCCATGGTGGCTCGCAGCCAACGGGAGGCTGAGATTTCACAAAATAAATAAACAGCCAAGACAGAGCAGAGCACGTGGATTCATAAGGACAACAGGATAAAACCACCTCAGCCCACCTGGGAGCTGCCGTGCTCCCAATTCACTCCCCTGACCGTGCCAGGGGACGGTTTTCACTGGAAATGTCTTTAGACACAAATGAGCTGCAGAGCAGAAAAAAGAAAAAATTAAAATAATCCAGTTTATTCCATGGGAGGTGGCTCTGCTTGTGCTGGCTTTGCTTCCAAGAGATGGCTCCTCACCTGGAGCAGCCTCACACTGGTCCTGCCCGTGGTGGGGGGCAGAGAGCAGATCAGACACCCCCTGATCTCCCCCAGCAGAACTTCTTCCAACAGAAGCAACGGAAGGCTTTGTTCCTTATGGATCTGTGGTATTTTCCAGGTGCCCTGTGGGAAACATGAGACGGGCTGTGAAGGCCAGGGCCAGGCTGCACCTGGGAGCGCCGGTGGGTGGCTGAGGAACGCGCGCGCGGGACACGCGCAAAGCCTCCCTACAAAGGGCCAGGCCGATGGAAAGCCCTCTCCGCAGGGAGCACGCTGATTAGCAGGCAGAATTCCAGCAGACTCGGCAGAAAAAGGAGTAATGTGCACAAATGAACCAAAGACTGACGAGCAAAATCCATCCAGGACAATCCTTCTCGTCCCGAGCGCGACGCCGGCGCTCAGCTGACCCCGCGGCTCCTGCCGACACTGCAAATCCACGGCTCTGCACGGGCTCTCCCCGCTCCCTGGCACCCCCTGCACATCTGGGATCTGGTCTGATCAGAACCCCAAGAGCAGGTGTATGCATGTCCCCATCTGCAGAACATCCTCCTGGGAACAAAGCAACTGCAAAGGGATTCCTGTCTGCCAGGCAGGGAAGTGCTGCGGAGAGAGACACCCTGGGAAGAGGCTTCCTGCTGCCCTGCTCCCCAGAACAGGCAGAAACCAAAATAATTTAATCATCTGACCCCTGCATAGTTTAAAAGTACAACATATATACAGCTATAAATTAATGCTAAATAGATTATATTTTCTTTTCTTTCTCTTTAGTGTCTTCTTTTATCAACAAATCGTCCCACTTCTCTATTGGCGGCGGCGAAGGGTCTCCTGCTTCACGGCTTCTGCAGTTAGTTTGGGTTATTTTACACTCTGTGTGTCTGTTCCAGGGGCTGTGGGATCCATGTGGGATCCTGGGAGCAGGCCAGCAGTGTTGGAAGGGGAGGAGGAAGACAGAGAGCTGGATTTCCTGTCCCAAGCGCTGCCTGCGATCGTCAGAGAGAGGCAGAGAGAAGAAAGAGGGGCAGTTGTGCGTTGCTAGTTCTCCAATTCCATTTTTAAGATAAGGTTTGGTTCTTTTTAAACAGCAAAGTCTGTCACCTCGGCTCAGTGTGCTTCCCCAAAAGTCTTCAGGCATTTCAGCGCTCTGGGAACAAAAGCGGCAGCGGCGTCAGTCTCCGGCCAGTCTGTGACTCCCCCTTGCTTCCCCACCCCACAGCACAGGCAGCAGCTTTTCCAGGCTCTTTCCAGACCACGGGTGCAGGGAGGGAATTAAAGAAAAGCAGGTAATTAACACCAGAAGAGGCGCAGTCATCCAAACGAGAGAGCGGGCGGATCAAGATAAGAACGGATCCAAAACCAGAATACACCCAAAAAAAAGCCCAATGTGCCCCAGAAGATTTGCTTTAAAGGCCAAACTTTCAGATGCTGGGGAAAACAACCCCCAAAAGTGCAAATCAAGCAGCTCAATGGCCGACATCCTCAAGGAGTCCCTGTGAGCTGTAACGGTGTCCATACAACACCCTGGTACAAGCTTCACCCAGGAGTTTTTCTATAGAAATCCTGTGTTAGAAAATTTTGGGGTAGTGGGATCTGCACGTTTCACAGCCAGCCCAGCACTACCTGGTAGGCAAAATCAGCCCAAAAATTTATGCAGAAAAAGGACTCCAAACCCTGTGGCAGTTTTTTTTCATTATTTTGGCGCAGTTCTCTCAGCACATCTGGTCTCACGTGTGTTATCCGGGCTCTCCTTAATCCAAGCTCTCCAATCCCCAAATCTTCCAGACCTGCCCCCCAGCTGCTTTTACTTTGATTACCAGTTTAACCCAGTCAGTTACTTCTACAACCTGCTGGGAACATTTGCTTTGTTCTTGAATGGGAAGGCAACGGGAGGGGGGACAAGGAACATCTGTTGGGTGGGACTTCATTCCCTGCCACCGCACTGCTTCACGTGCCAGGGATAACAGCTTTCCCAGTAAAACAGGCAACAAAGCAACCAAAACCAAGGGTTCATTAAAATGTGGGGGCTGGATGCCACAGAGTGTAAGGAACTTCCAACCTCACCGAGGGATTCCGCCCTGTTCCGAGAGGCCAGAGAAAACAGGGAGCCTGGAGAGAGCCGAGGGTGCCGACATGCAAACTAAACCCAACCAATTCCTGATTAATGAGGGAGCGCCCGTCGGAGGGGAGGCTGCCTGTGTGCACCCCGAGGAGACTCCTGGAGGGCTGTGTCTCAGTCAGGGATTTCAGTGACAAAAGCACTACGGTTCCCTGCTCCCGGCTCGTACTTGGGCTGGGACTATCCGTGCAGGGAGGCCTGGACGTCTGACAGTCTGCTACAGCTGGGGGTGCCCATCTTCTGTGCCCGCTGGTACAGATCCGAGTCCCCGAAGTAGCGTGCCCGGTACAACAAGCCTTCCTCTGCAAAGGGAAAAGCTCAGAGTCAGGAATGCCCTCGGCAAGAGACTCCCCCTGCTCCCCCACCAGCTCTGCTGGGAACAGGAGGCACCTCCAGTTGTCCGAGGTGAAGCAAAGGATGAGGATGAGGAAATGCCCCGCGCCCTTCAGGACAGGATGGGTGTAAGAGCTGCTGCCAGCTCATCCATCCCGGGAAAAGCCAAGGGAAGCCGTCTCCGGTCCCAGGCGGTGCATGGGCAGCCCACACAAAGGTTGCCCCAGGGATGGTCACAGCCCCTCCAGCATTCCAGCCCTGAAATCCTACCCTGGCCACTGCTCCAAGAGCCGTGACCATCACAGCAGCCAGAGCACACAGGTTGCCCCCTGACTCGCTGCCCTCACCACTCTCTGCTGCCAGGATATTTGGCTGGACCATCTGCCTGGGCAGCCCCCGCAGCCCTCGGAGCACAGGTGGGATGTGGGATGCATGACACCATGGGCAGCAGGCTTTCCAACACCGTCCCTGACCAACTGAAATATTACACAGGGCTATCAGAGATCCCAGAGGTTCTACCTTCCCCCTCCACTGGAAATCAGAGGTATCCTGCTGACACGGCAGGGGAACCTCTGGGGCACAGCTCTTGCCTGACCAGTTCTGCAGCAGCATTAAAAAGCAAAACAAAACAAAAAACCCCCGCATACCAGGCCTGTCATGAAGTCATAGACTGAAAAAAACAAAGCCAACAACACAGGAAATGTGCTGGCACCGTGTTAAAGTATAACTTTAGCACGACTTAGTCCTCAGTCAAAGACCTTTCCAAAGCCACCCCATGGAGCAGCTCCTGACCCCTCACTACTCACTCTGCTGCTTCTCTCTCCAGCAGTTATTCCGAAGGTTTGCTATGTAGTCGTCCTCCACGCTCCGCTCAACGTTCTTCAGGTTCGTGCCCGTGTATTCCTCGGCAAAGTTCTCGGACACGTAGTAGGGGACTTTCAAGTGCTCTGTGACCCTCCTGTGTGTGTGACCCACAGACCTGGGGCAGGGACAAGAGCACAACAGTGTAGGACGAGTTTCAAGGGCGCAGCAAAGCCCCCAGCTCAGGTGATGTGATTTCAAACAGCAGGAAATGTCCCTCAGCCCTGACCAGCCACCGGCTTGGAGGGTTGGAAGGGAGCAGCATTTCTGGGGAAAACCAACCACCAACACAGGGAGAGAGATGCTGCCAGGCCTCAGCAAGGTGGGAAGAGCTCTGAAGACAGACATAACTCCAAGACACATTGCCCAGGGCCTAAACCCACTTCAAATAAAATGTTCCCTGGAATTTTCATTGAATTATTAAATCTGTGATTTCCTCCATTCACAAAGTGGGACCTGCTCTGTGCCCTGGCCCAAATCAACCAGCACAAAAAGCCCTTTCCTGAGGAAGAGAGGGAAATCTCTTCCTCCCCTGGCCCTGTGGATTTGCATTTCAGACAAAGCCCTGCTCTTGCTTCCCCTGACACCCCAGCAAACCTAGAGATCCTCCCTAGGGTGTGTGTGTGAGCTGTAACACAGGAGCTGGGCCCAAATGCTGGATTTGCCAGGAACGGCTCCACCTGGAGACGTGCCCAAAGTTCCCTGTAATAAATAGCAGCTGCTGTTGCACTGAAAGCTGGCCTGATTCTTAAGCCAGGTATAAACATTAACTCATCCAGCTCACCCTTCAGTCTGTTATCAGAGTTTACAGGTGGGATCCCAAGACTCCTGCACGTTTCACCGAGGCCCAGAGCTGGGTAACTGAATGGACTGAAGAAGAGCACAGAGCTCTGCTGGGATTATTCAAGGCAGAGGTGCAGCCTGGGAAAAGCCAGCTTACTATTTCCCCATTCGAGACAGAGCCCTGAGCTCTCCCAAAGTTCATATTCCTGGATAAAGATGGACTACAAGAGCATGCTCTCACAGGAGAAGGACTGGGAATGGCAGGGCTGCAGCAGCACACCGGGGTGTGAAGCACGAAAACCAGGGCACAAGAAACCTGTCACCTGCAGTCAGACACGCAATTTAGTCAGGCCAGTTCCATGAGGTGTTACTGAACAATCAGGCCCACAGCCAGGCAGCTCTTCCAGCAGGAAGATCCTTTTTGGAAGAGATTTACAAAGGTAACAGTGGTTCTTTAGGACTCTGCCCTCCTCAGTGACAGCTTCACTATGGAGGAGAGGCATTTAAATCTGCGGGTTCAAAGCTTCTGTTCCCCTGCTCATTGAGCTCAGGCACAGCTTTCCCTTTGCTGCCAGCAGAGGAGCTGGCAGTGAGTGATCCAGCAGCTCCTCCTGCCGGCACTGCACTACTTCATTCCAGCTCAAACACCCTGGCTGCTCAGGAAGGCTGTGGCAGGGCTGGATGAGCTCACTTGCCACCCTTGCCCAAATCCAAGCTTGGAAATCGGGTTGCTTGCTGCTACCTGAGCAGGCAGAGACAGGGACAGCACAGGGAACAGGGAATGGGGCAGCAGAGAAACATCTGGGGCTCAGGGATGGCTTCCTCTGGCAGCTGGCAAGGGTGGAAGCAAATCCCTGCCCGCTGAAATGCTCCCTCCCTTCGGTGTCTTCTCACCCCACAAACTCTTCATCAGTATAAACCAAACTGGTGCATGCCTATAATGCTGATTTTAGCATTTTACAATGCTAACACCAGCTGTGGAAATCACAGCTCAACACCCATCACCCTCTCAGAATAACCCTGAACTGTGCCAAAACCATCCCATCTTTTGGTCCCAAGCACCAATGTCACAGTCTTTACTCTGAATCTGAAAGCTAAGCTGGGTTTTATAGTATTTAACATCATGCTCCTCCCCTGGAATTGTTCAAGGCCAAGTTAGATGGGGCTTGGAGCAACCTGGTCTAGTAGGAGGTGTCTACGGCCATGGCAGGGGGTGGAACGAGATAATTTTAAGGTCCCTTCCGATCCAAAGCCTTCTGGGATTCTGTGATCAATGGCAAACATTGCTAACCTGTGAAAATAAGCAGGAACACCAGGCTGCAACCAGGTCTGCCTTCTCTAAATGCACACAAGGAACTCACACTGAACGTGCATTAAGCTTTTGCCAAGAATGATGCAAGCAGAGAGAAATCAAGCCTGTTTTCCCACTCTTTGTTAGCACTGCAAAGTGACTAAGAGTAAGGACACATTCCATTAGTCACAGGAGGGAGCAGATCGGGGCATTTCCACAGGATCTAGAACAGACCAGTTTCACTTTCACATCCTAAATGTCTGGCCAAAGCTATTTCATGGCAAGATCAGAGTTCAGAAACAGGGGATTTCTCTGGGAGTGTCTTTTATTCCTTATCCTTTTCCTCTACTGCATTGTACTAAGGCTTTCATGGAGAACATGGCTTTTGTTTTTCATGCTCTAACTCTACACCTCAATTTGTTCAATATGGGATTTCGGTGCTGGGCTACAGCCTCCCAAACCATTTTTGTCTGTCCCTTTCCATGACAGACACAGCTGTGGGTATGGACTGCAGAAGGTCCCTGACAAGGAACCTCCAACTTTCCCTGCAGCTTGTATCTCACACCTGTTTCAGAACCAAAAGACTTCACTGGCAGCAGGAGCAATGGGGTCAGGAGATAAAGCAAAAAAACCAAAGAAAGCCAGGAAGAACAGAGGCGAGATCCCTGCCCCACCATACCCCTCCAGAGCCCACCCCCTCCCCACATGGGTAAGTTTTAGAGGAATGGATACTAACAGCCTGTGGCTCAAACTGTAGGGTGGGCTGGAGACCATCATCTGGCTGAGAGCAGACACGATGATCAGGATGAGGATGGGCATCAGCTGGACAAACAGCCCCAGGCCACCCTGAGGGAACAGAAACACACAGTGGAGTGCCACCCATACAGCTGGACAAGGACCCCATGACACTGCTCTACTTCCCTCCCTCCCAGTGCTCCAACACAACCTCCTCTCCGGCTTTTCACAGGGAGTAACCCAAAATAGCTGGGGAGAACGCAGCAGCCTACAGGACAGCGTGACTCTGAAGGTCCAAACCCCCTGGCCCTTCTCTGGATGTGACAACAGGCAGAGGGAACTGCCAGAGGGAGCCCTGGGAGGGAATTCCAAAAGCCTCATGCCCACAGTTTGTTTTTCTAGAGCAAACTAGTGAGCAGGACTGGTTTTATGGATGGCCTTCTACCCTTTTCAGTACTGGATGGATGAAGGTAATTCCCCCTCTCCCTCACCTCCCGAGCTCCCTTCAGTTCCACCTTTAAGCTTGAGAAAAAAATATTCAGGAAGTTCTTGTTTGTTTTTTTAGAATAAAATTGGTTCTGCCCAGACAACAGCCATAACCCTGACTCCAGCTTTCTGTTAGGGGGGCTGGCAACAAGCAGGACTGTTTCACAAGCCAGCCACAGGAAGCAGCTCCCAGTGATGTGCTGGGAAAACCTCCAGCCTCCCAGATCCCAGAGTGTTTTCCACTTACATCCCCCTGGTGCTCCCGCCTGTCCTGCCTCTGGTGGTAGGTGTATCTCATCCTGCCATTGCTGTACACGTGAACATTACCTGAAGGAAGAAGAAAACTCTTACTCCAAAGTCACAGTGTGCAGGGTGCTGCTGGCTGGCCAGGGAGGGACCACAAAAGGTGGCCATGATCCATGTCACCTGCTTACAGGCTGAAACAGGAGTATTCCTGAGGTGGTTTGAGTGCAGAGTGGCCAGAGAGTTCCTTCTGTAAGATTTTGCAGGATTGTATGAAAACTTAGCTTGGAAGTGACCTCAGGAAGTTCAACCTCCTGCCCAAAGCAGGGTCAGCTACAGAGAGAGAACAGGCCTTGCACAGGCCTTCTCCCTTCTGATGGAAGAGATTAAAACCAGTTACAAACAGAAATAATTCTGGGGTTTTTCCCACCCTGCGAACAAAGCTCTTCCATATCTTGTTTTAAATGTCAAAGCTACAGCTGCAAAGGGAGCCAGGCTGAGAGAGCAGCCCTCAATTCTCTCGGGACAGTGAGGAAAGCGAAAAAGAGACTGAGCTAAAATAGCAACATGCTGTTTTTGCAGGAGTAGCTTCTTGGCCTCTCTGCCAGGCAGAGCACAAATGCTGCAAAAGGCTCCCAGATGCCTTTGAGTCATTGGTGTTGGGGTGTTAGTGCTTAGATTCCAGACAGAAAGAGCTACCAGAGTGAATTTTCTTAACTGAAACCAAATTTTTTTTCAAGTTGATCCACAGAGGCCACAAAACCCTGTGCCTACTTCCAGTCAGATATGACTGGAACAAATACAAAGGAGTCTTCCAAAATTCTCCCTTCTCCTGACATGGAATCTGTGTCTTTTGAGCAAGTAAAGGATCAGATTCTTTCTTGCTCCCCAACCCATGATCAGCACTGTGGACAGACAGGACACAGATTTATTTTTAAATTCACAAGGTCTAAATTATGCTGTGGAAATATTATTTTACTTTTTTTTTTTTTTTTTTTTTTTTTTTTTTAAATGGGACACGGGAGAGAAGGAAGTGGCCACTGATCTTGGAGAACCTGTTCCAGCTGCATGGCAGAGCAGACAGAGATCAAGAACAAGGCCCAGGTGCTACCACAGTTTGCTCTGATAAGAAGATTGAAATTCCAAAACCTTCCTCAAAGGTTTTGAGGAAGAAGAAAAGCCTTCCTCAAAACAGGGTTATTTTCACATTGCCCCTTAAAACAAATCACTTTTTGTTCTAGCATTCAACCCAACCTAACAGCAGCTGATGTTGCCAGCATGCAAACAAACACCTGAGGCTGGGAAGAAGTCCAGCTCTGATGGCTGCTGAGCTCTCCAAAGATGAAGAAATTTAGGAAACTCGAGGTGTTTAGGCCACAGGTGAAGGAGAACTCCCCATCACCAAGCCCAGCAACCCTCGCACAGCCCAACCGCACCGCTCCGATGCCAAAAGCACGAGGCCCCACACGAGAAATGAAGGTTTAAGGTGCTTACTAGAAGGAAAGCCACCCCCAAAGAACATGTTGAAGAGGTCCTCAGGGGAGATGTCGGCCTCGAAGCCGCGGTGGAAGTCGGCGTGGCTGTGTCCGTGGCGGGCGGGGTTGAGTTTCTCGTCCCCGAACTGGTCGTACTGCTTCCTCTTCTCCGGGTTGCTCAGCACGGCGTACGCGTTCCCGATGGCTGTGGCACGGACAACCAGGAAGCAATTAGCTCCTTCCTCCCACCTCCAGCCCTGCAAACTGCCAGGATTTGCCTTTCTCATCGTACAAACCAAGAGACTCGGCTGCCCACGGCTTTGCAACAGGTACCTGGCACACGGCTCGGGCAAATCCAGACAGGAGGAAACCGCACGCAGTGACAAATTCCTTAATTAATTCAAATGAAGAAGTTATGGTATGGCTGATAAGGATTTGGTGCATGTCCTCAGACAAACCCTTCAGCTGTAGGCAGCTGTGTAGGGAAATAAAATTTTAGTTGACAAATTTTATTCAAAAGTGGCATTAACGGGATTCAATGTCAGAGCCTACAACTAGAACTGCAAAGAATTTAAATACGGGCTAAATCCCTGAAAGGGACTTTAAAACTTTCCATAAAAGCTGCTAAGGAAACATTAGCCAGAAGTTGCATCCATCAGCTGTGAGCTTCAATACTTTCAGATGCCACATGCAAGGTGCATAATTACAAGGACTTAATTATAATTAACCAGTGCCCGTGAGGCTGGAAATATACTGGAACTAAACCCCTGCCAGGTCCCCAGGTCCCTCTCCTTCCCAGGAGCCCAGGAGTTTGAGCCCTTTTCCCAGAATGTCTGCCTGCCACCCTCCTATTTATGTATTCATCTCTCCACACATTCCAGCTTCCCACTGCCCTCTGTACCAAGCCACCCCAGGCCTCCCTGTGTTGCAAGGACCCAAAATGCCCATGGCAGTAGCTGCCTGCTGTGTAAAAAGCAGGGACAGAAGGGATGGAAAAGGGGGATAACGTGCCCTTTTGGAGGAAATCAGCTCTAAGATTCAACACTTTCCCCATGGTCAGATGGAGGTGTACAGTTTCTTCTTGGAGTGGAGATTTGGAGGGCAGAGCATGTAGTGTCAATACACTCCTTCTCCTTCTTGGTTATAATTAGTGCACCCAGAGCAAACATTTCTAGAGCCAGGCAGGGAAGCTGGTGGACAAGGACTGACTCAGAGTGTATCAATCACACAGCTGGAAGGAACAAGGGAAGCAATGACAACAGAGCAGTTCAGGGTTTGTTCACTGTCTGGCTTTGTGCTGACAAAGCCCAAGAAACACCTCACTCCAAAGCAGGATTTTTAGCTCCAAGTAGCCAGGCTCAAGGCTTTTTCCAGGAGCAGACAGGCAGTGATGCAGATCTGCCACGAGACAGCCTGCAGCTAGCTGCAACTGTACACTGAGGCACGGGCTCAGCACAAGACACAGCACCTTATCAGCCCTCACTGGGAAGGCAAATGCCAAGACTTCAGCTAATACATCAACATAAGGAAAAATTAACTCATATCCTCACAGCTGGGCACGTTTCCCCCTCCACCCTCTGGAACCAAACAGGTGGACTTAGCTCAGCTCAGGGGCTGAAGGACAGGAAGCCATGGAGGCAAGGCCTGGAGGAGATAACCCTGCAGTGGGGGATAAAGGGCACTTTGCTTAACGCTCCACTTCTGGCACGTAACTCCTGCCAAAGCCTTGGGCAAACATCATTATTCAAGATTATACGTGAGGAAACCTGCCTCTGGCCACTGAGGGATCCAGGGATGAGCCATGGAGCAGCAGCTCTGCACAGGCAGAGGTGACACCTGTGTGCAGATGCCCTTTCATCTGCCCCCACACCAGCACAGGCTCTCCCAAGTAGCTGGGGGTCAGTCACTATTTGCTAACACTTATCAGGGAAGGATTTAAGTCTTAAAAGGCTTGAACAAACCTTACCTAAGACTTTTACTGCTGAATTTGCGTCTGTGAGGAGCTCATCTGAATACTGTACCAGTACACTCACACCAGGCCAGCCCTGCTCCCTGCTCCAGCAAAGGTCTCATGCATTTCACTCCCAAAATCAGGCTTTGGGAAGTGGAAGGTGCCTTAAGGGGTGGAAGTGGAAGTGGAAGGTGCTTTGGGGTGGAAGGTGCCTTAAAGACCCTCTTGTTCCATCCCCTGCCATGGACAGGGACACCTCCCAATATCCCAGGTTGCTCCACGCCCCGTCCAACCTGGCCTAGAAATCTTCCAGGGATCCAGGGGCAGCCAGAGCTTCCCTGGGCACCCTGTGCCAGAGCCTCAGGACTGTCTTGAGTAAAGAATTTCTTTCTAAAAAGTGGCCAGAATCAGACTATTTTAATGGCTTCCAAACCAGTGCTGTATGACTGGCACCAAGGAGTTCTGTGCTTAGCTTAATGATAATAATCAAACTTCCACAGCTTGCAGGGGAAAATGGGATTCTATGTTCCAAGCAATAGCATCTCTCTTGGAAAATTACTCCAATTTTAAGGTATCTTATTACCCAGGAAACATCCCTGCTGCATTTATAGAGAGGCTCTGAGAATTGGGCTCTTTGCAGCAGAACCAGAGCTCCTTTTCTGAGTTCTGGCTGGGCTCACTTGTACCTCTGCTACAGTTTCAGCCTAGAAACTTCTACCTGGGATTTCTACCCACCAATTCCATCCACAGGTGGTCGGGTGTTTCCTGGAATGTTCCTCCTGAGGGGTTTGTGAACCCTGCGTCTGCCTCTGGTGCTGCACAAGTTAACTGGGTCAATCCTGACAGAATTCCCTCCTGAGCAGCAAGGCAGGAGGTTGGAACAATGCACAGGACAGGGCTGCTGGGAGAAAGAGAAGGAAGGCTTCTCCTTACCCAACCAACAGGGGTCAATCTTACCCGTGCCAACCTGTGTTTATTATTTTAAGCTCATACTTTGGTCACGACACGACCAGCTCTGAAGGGAGACAACTTCACAAAGAGCAGCTTTATTTCACTCTGCCTGACTTGTGGGGCTGTTTCTAAGGGTTCTCACAAGCCCAGCTCAGTGAGAATTGGGGCAAACCACAAATCTGGAGCTGGCTTTACCTTTGAAGGCCTCCGTGGCCCCCGGCGCGTGGTTCTTGTCCGGGTGGAACTTCAGGGCCAGCTTCCTGTAGGCCTTTTTCAGATCCTCATCAGAAGCTTCTCTGTTGACTCCCAGAATTTCATAGTAATCTTTGCACTGCTTTACCCTGCCAGGGGAGAGGGGAGCAAACAGGGACACTGAGTTCTAGGAGTGAAAACCTCTTTGTCTTGAATACCTGTCAGCTCTGAGACTTTTCAGGCAGCACAGATGGATGTTGCTCAGGGATCTCTGGATTACTCAGGCCCTGTTCCTCAGAGGGTGACCCAGCTGTTTTCACCAATTCACTCCAGCTGGCAGGACCAGCACAGAACGAGTTGGGCCAGTGGAGGTGGAAGGGCCCCTCCTCAGAGCCACACAGGAATGTGATTGGCAAATAAACTTCACATTCGTCATGTTCATGTGTTGGAGGTTGTTTGGGAAGGACTACCTGAAGGATATTGGCCTTTCCCCTCCCCCTCACTCTCTCCTCAGCTAATTCCCAGATCTAAAACTTGCATCAGCTGAAGATGCTTCCAGAGAAGGAAGGAGGGAGCAGCCCAGGGGGTGCAGCCCAGTTGTTCCTGGGTACACTCAGCCCAGCCAAGGCTCCTGCTGCTCATGTGATGAGACAGAATCCAGCAGGCTGGGTTTTTGGAGAAGTGGATGATGTAACAAACGTTCCTGCAAGTCCCTTGAGCGGTTCTTGCACAACTCAGGCCGTGCCCATAACCTTAAACAAGGCTTACCAAGTGACTGCACCTGCAGTTCAGTCCTTCAGCTTCCAGGATGGGCAAATGGGAGAAAGGAATAAAAGGAAGCTTGAAACAGGGTTTGGAAAACGAGCAGACCCAAGTCAGCTGCCTACCAGGGCTGCTGGAGCTATAAATCCTCCTAGGCATGTTCTTAACACTATTCCATATGCTTCAAAGATGAAATCTTTAAAATACTGTGAAAAGCAGACGGGTACCACGTGATCAAGTCAAACAAATGCCCCAGGAGAGCTGTGCACAAACCTCTTCACTGCATCCAGCTGGTCCTGAGTGTAGCCCTTGGGGGCCTCCCCCCCAGCCTCTCCGTTGGCTGACGGGAAGTCTCCGCTCATTTTCCGGAACTGAGGGTTTGTGGACTCCCTGGATTGGGATTGGCCATTGGCAGACTGCTCGTTCTTGTTGAGCGACTCAAGCAGAACTGAAAGGAGAGAAACAAAAACATAGAGAGGAAAGTACCAAGCTCAACCTCCCCTTCCAGCTCTCCCATGAAGAACTCCTCTGCCACCTTCCCAAGGCCCCCCCCATCCTTCCCCAGGAAGACCCTCACCTTTCCTCCCATGTAATCTCTTAGCTCCTGATGCTTCTCACCCAGGTGTGAGGGCTATTCCTGGAGATATTCTGTTTCTCCCAACACCCCAGGACCACCCAGAGAGACAGTCCAGGAGTCACAGCAGATCAGCAAAGCAATGTATCCCTGTCCTTTTTCCCCTTCCATCTCTCCTCGACAGCAAAGCATGTCAAAACGTGTCCTCTAGCACATTATAAAGTGTCTTCTTCTTATGTCCTGCTTTTGAAAGCCTACAGTGCTGGGGAAGTGATGGAACAATGCCATATCTTTAGAGAGCTTAGAAAATAATTCTGTGGGCTGCCAATCCCACAGGGACACTCCCCTTTTGGGGACAACTGCAGCACTGCTGGCTGCCAGCTCCTCACAGGAGTCACACGGGCGCTTTGTTCTCCTGTCGCTACCTACGGATTCGGAGCCGCTGTGAAAACCCATCTTCCCTCTCACTCACTTAAATTCACCTTCCCTTTTCTCCTCCTCCTTGCCAGGCTCAGGCACTGTCTTCCATCCTCTCCAGCCAAGAGGGGACAAACATCCAGGCCTGGCCTAACCACCCAGGTGACACAATGGAGGGAGACTCCGAGCATCTCTCTGTCGTGCATTTCCCTGGCAGCTGCATGGCACCATCTTTTAAAACTGCTTTTTAAACCAAGCATCAGACTGATTTCTTCACCCCCATTCAAAAGAACAGGCACACATGCTAGAATGAAACCCAGCCAAGGATATTTACACAGGCCTCAGTATCCTGAGCTTGCAGTCCTTTATCCACACCCTAGAACTGGGAAGGACGTTCCACCTCCTCCCAAGGATTGCACACTACAGACCTTGCACCATGGGGGTATCACCTCCTTTAGGCAAGTGCAAACAACACTTGCAGGCCAAGAGATTAGCCAAGATACTCTATCTGGCTCCAGAGCTTGGAGGGGGCAGAAAAATCCACTTGGGAATCCAAAAGCCAATACAGGATGAGGGATGAAAAGGACAGTAGGCTAAGGAGCAGTTAACTCCCTGGATAAGCTTTTGGGTTTGGGGGCTTCACAAATTTAAAATTAATTTATTTTAGAAAAATAAATTCTTCCCTCCCTCATATTCCCAAGGCTTCAGTGTTCACTGAATTACAGTCTTCAGTTTTGCTCCTTCCAAAGCTGGAGCAATCTGCCAGATTATTTGAAATTTCACCTCACAAGGCTGTTCCCCCACCTGCCCCCCTGCCTGCTGCTTTGGGCTTAGTTCCCGACAGCTTAACAGGAGATTTTGATCCCAGAACAGTTTGGGCTGAAAGAGATCTCAAAGCCCACCCAGCTTCACCCCATTCCATGGGCAGGGACACCTCCCACTGTCCCAGGCTGCTCCAAGCCCCATCCAGCCTGGCCTTGGGCACTGCCAGGGATCCAGGGGCAGCCACAGCTTCTCTGGGCACCCTGTGCCAGGGCCTGCCCACCCTCCCAGGGAACAATTCCTTTCCAACAGCCCATCTGACCCTGCTCTCTGGCAGTGGGAAGCCTTTCCCCTTGTCCTGGCATTCCATTTCCTGATGAAATCCCTCTCAAATTTTCCTGTAGCCTCTTCAGGCCCTGGAAGGAGCTGTGAGGTCTCCACACAACCTTCCCTTCTCCAGGCTGAGCAGCTCCAGCCTTCCCAGCCTGGCTCCACAGGGGAGGTGTTCCAGTTCCCTCAGCAACTTGGTGGGCTCCTCTGGGCTCTCTCCAGCAGCTCCAGGTCCCTCCTGTGCTGTCCCCAGGGCTGGGGCAGCTCTGCAGGTGGGGTCTCACCTGAGCACAGGGGCAGAGGGGCAGAATCCCCCCATCCCCTGCTGCCCTAAGTGCATTTCCCAAACCCAAGTACAGAAATCCACAGCTGGCCACAGGTCAGTCCCATTTTGCTCTACAGCCCCAAACCTGTTGCTTTTTGCATGCTCTGTGCAGCCCCAGCACAGCACAAATTCAGGGACTACTGAAGCAGAGAGTGCAGAATTAGGTTTCAGTTCTGCCAACTCAGTTTCTCTCCAGCACACGCCATGGAGCACTTTTCCTCCTTTATTAGCCAACATTTGCTCAACTTCCCACAAATTCTCCCCAACTCCCACTTACAGGTGACCAGTGTGTGACTGTGCCTCTGCCAACGTGCCCTGACACAGGAGATTTTTGCTGCAATCCCCTTGCAAAACCCTTCCCTGATCCCAAAAAGCCCAGCCAGGGTCAGAGTTTGCAGCACTGGCTGTTGCCAAACCCCGGGTAACTCCTGGGAAAGAGATTTCCCAGGAGCTCCTCAGAGGCTCAGTGACCACCGTGGGATCTCTGGCAGCATTTCCCAACTCCAGACCCAGCAGGACATGGAGCAAAGGGTCCTTGGATCAGAAACTTGGTTGGGTCTGGCCACAAATTAGCACGTTGTGTTTAACATCAACCCGCCCTGCTGCCCCCCCAGCCTCTGCCTTCCTCCAAAAGTCACTTTTCCTACCCAGTAATTTCACCAAAGCATAAATTCCAGAGGAAAGGGAGGGGAGGAAAACCACAGCACTGCACATGCTGTGTTTGAGGGAACGGGAAGAGGCCTGGTGCAACCAAAAAGAGCAGTACAGGAAGCCTTGGGACAAACAAGCTGCAAATCTCAGCCAAAGAATCCAAACTCAGACAAGGTCAAAGTAAAAAAAAAAAAAAAATTAAACCTACATAGCCCTTTGCATAATATTCTGCAATGTAAGAACATGCAGGGAAAGAATTGAATTTGGCTGCTTTCACAAACCACTTCCCATATTAATTGAAGCTTTCAGGAAATTACGAAAATGAACGTAAATCTGGCAGAAAGTCTTAGAGGAGGATTACTTTGTTACACACGTGAGAGCCTGAGCTCAGGGTCTGCCTGTCTGCAAACAGTGGGCAACTGCTGGAGGGGGAACAGGACAGGGAGAGGAGGAATATGATGGAAACAGGAAAAGGAGAGGAGGGGAATGGGAGGAGGAAAGGAGGAAGGATGAGGAGGAGAGGACAAATAAGAGGAAGAGATGAGGAGGAATAGGAGGAGAGAAGGAATACGAGGAGGAATGCACGAATAGGGAGGAGAGAAATAGGAGAGGGAGGGGAGGAATGGGAGGAGAAGAACAGGAATAAGAGGAGGAGAAAAACAGGAAGAGGAGAGGAACAGGAGGAGGAAGAAAGGAACAGGCGAAGGAGAGGAAGAGGAGGAATAGGAAAGGAGGAAAAGGAGGAATATAAAAAGGAGACGAACAGGAGAAGGGGAAGAGGAGAAATAGGAGAAGGAATGCAATAGGAAAAGGAGAAAAAGAATACAAGGAATAGGAAAGGAAGAACAGGAGGAGAAGGGCTTTTCGCAGCCCCCCGAGAACTTCTGGCTCGCCTTGCCAAGCCCTTCGCTCCCCTCAGCGCTGCTCCACCGGCAGCGGCGGTTGTGCCCGCGGCTCAGGGGCCCCACAGCAGCGCGGCGACGGTCCCCCTTCCCTTCCCGGCCCCCTCCTCACTGGGAGCCCTCGCTAAAGACGGAGGCCGCGGGCCGACGGTACCGACCCCGCCCCTCGGTACCCGGTCCCAGCCGGTCCCGCAGCCCAGGACACCCCCCGGGACCCCTGACGAACTCGCTTTCCCGGCGTGCCCCGCGCGCACCGCGCAAGCGCGCTGAGGGTGAGAGGTCAGGCCCGGCGGCGGCCGCGCAGGCCTCGCTCCCCCGGGCCCCCCGCCGCGCCCCCGGCCCGGCGCTCACCGCGGACCCGCTGCGAGGGGTACAAGCGCTGCGCCTTCT